>CAUYON010011856.1:0-33680 GCA_963573935.1 Arctocebus calabarensis | reverse complement strand
GTGCCGTGGTGTCACACTGCTCACAGCAACCTCCAGCTCTTGGGCTTAAGCGATTCTCTTGCCTCAGCCTCCCTAGTAGCTGGGACTACAGGCGCCCGCCACAGCGCCCAGCTATTTTTTTGTTTTGCAGTTCGGCCGAGGCCTGGCTTGAACCCACCACCTTCGGTATATGGGGCCAGTGCCCTACTCGCTGAGCCACAGGAGCCTCCCTACTGTATATACATTTTAAGAAAAGAAAAAACTGTATTAAAATTGTAATAATATATACCAATAATTAAAGATGAATGCAAGTCACACTGAGCACCTTTTGTAATTACAGAAATAAAATGTGACTTGAGTGTTACAGATGTAATACAGGTTTTCCTTAAAGTGTGTGTACATTTCTTGGCACTCTCTGAATATCTTGTTCAGGGCTAAAATCAACAAAACCTCAGTAGCAAAGAATATACCTATCCCCTGTGTCTTATAATTATATTCCAAAAAGAAAAGGAACCAGAGTTTCTTACAGGAATGCTGATTCTAGGACTGGGAAACAAAGTATACAAGATGATTCTAGGGAATTTTGCAGTGTCAGAATGGAAAGAATTGTTTTTAAAAAAAAATGATGGGGTCAGGGGACACAGAAGTGAAGTGAAAGAGCCATTAGCAGCCAAGGCCAGAATATTTTGAGCAACAAAATTAAGTAGCATTGAACTATTACCCAGAGCATAAAGTAAATACCCATGAGTCCATGCTTGTATAAATAACTGAAAAATAAGCAGAGAAAAATAATTCTGTTCTAAAGAATTCTATAGCCCTTTAATCTCAAAGGGGTGGATTATAATCCCCACTCCTTCCTTACATGGTGCTACACGTACTGATTTCCTTCAAAGAGAAGAGCATAGGAAGGGGGGAAAATAGTAACTGTCCAGTGGAGAAACCTGACGAGCTAATTTCAACAGTGATGACTAATGTTAATTGTATGTGCACTTGATATAGGATGTGACAAGCAAGGTACTTTACTTCACCAGTCTTCATACTAAGAAAGTCAAGTCTATTCTTGAGAAAAGCATCAGACAAATTCCATTTGGGGAACGTTATGCAAAAACACTTGAACAGTGTCCCTGAAAACAGGCACCGTCACCAAAAACAAGAAACTGTCAGAGCCTAAGACAGGATAACTAAATATAATGTAATATCTTAGATGAAATCCTGGAACAGAAAAGAAAAATAAGGTAAAAATGAGGAAAATCTGCATAATGTATTGATTTTAGTTAATAATAATGTATTAATATCAGTTCATTAATTATAACAAATATGCCAAATTATTGTTAGGTGATAATAATGGGAAGAATCTGAATGGGGAGTATAGACATCTCCATAATTTTTCTGTAAAACTAAAACTGTCCTAAAATAAAAATACATATAATTTTGTGTGTATATGTATGTATATATAAAGCACATACACTTAAATATAAGTGATGTGTGTATCCTAATGTATAAAGTTTGGAAACCACTGAACTATAATACACAATAGAATCTTAAATTTTATTGTACTGCCTTCAAATCTAAGATGATAATCCAAGAATTCTCTATTGTATAATATTTGTCAGTGTTTCTCTAGTATATGATACAGTGTCTGACATATTTTAAATTCTTTAAAAATATTTATTTAATGGGCTATATTCAGGACCATGTATATCTGTGTATGTGTGTACATACATGCCTTATAATTTATGTAATTATTTTATATGACATTTTTCATATTAAATGCTTCATGTATGGCATAACTTAATCTGGAAATATTTAGAAATGTACTCAGCTGAAGTTCTCAAATGATTTTATAATCCACTTGTATCAAAGTTTCAATGTAATGTTTCAAATATTTTTCTTTATTCCAAACAGCAGTTTGCTTAACAATGTATTAGAACTAAAAATGACCGTTATGTGACTCAACAAGGGATCATTTATTGCACATAATGCTCCTCCTCATGAATTTCCTTTAAATACTTCACCTGTCACCTGACTCTAAAGCCCTTTCTATGCCCGTGGGCCTAACTTTAGTTGAAGACTTCTGTGTTAATTTAGAGATCTGTTGTAAATACACTGATTGTATTTGTATATCCTTCCTTGGCACAACCTTGAACCCTGTGCTTCTTGTGATCAGAATGGACACTTGGTAAGTGTGTTGGTCTATATGCTATGACCCTGTTTCCCTGAGGCAGTTCCCTGGCAGTGTTCCTCTCAAACCAAGTTTACAGAGGCATTCCTGACAGGCACTGGATACAGGGAGGGTTATCTGCAATCTTCTCTTGGTCTGGACTAGTGATCCATTGATTCCAGCTGCAGGCATGGCTCAGCAGTTTAAAAATGCTTGTCACATTTCAACCGAACTTCCTTTGTTTTGCTGAAGACAGGTGTGGACCTTGGTGCCTCTCTCTCTTCCTACTTGTACTTTGATACATGACTGAGCCTCTCATACTATGTGTGATTCTTCAATTTGGACTGACATTAATAAATTTAAGAGTAGGAATGAATAATTTCTGATTTGAATTCACAGTGAATATATTGTCTTAGAAGATGTAGAAAGAGTTTCTCCTCTACATTTGATGACACTCACTAAGTAAATCAGTGGAAAGAATTAGCACAATGTAGTACTATCACCATATACAGTAATAGCTTGTATTGTGTGCACATCACTTCATTGTTGTTTATTTTCATGGTTTTTTCTTTTTGGACAGGGCTATGAGAAGAAAACATTTTCTAAACTGCTATGGGCAGTCTCTCTAGTCCACTCACATCTGAAACATGACATATGACACAGGCGCTCCCGCCAATGTGCAGACACTTGATCTTCACGCATCTCTCTGGCCTACTGCAGCTGATTCCTCCTGCCAAATAACAGAGAAAAATGTTTGCTGTGTCTTAATACGTGCCTGTTGGGGAAGACCTACTCAACACTCATTCCTTAGTAATAAGTTCCAGGGACATTCACTGAACATCTAATGTACATAATTCATCATCCTAAGGGCTATTGACAGAAAGACAGAAAAACAGAAGATAGCATTTTTTTATCTGTTCTATCCAAACACTTAAGGCTCATTCTCACTCATGTTCACATATTTTAATTAAATAAGCATGAACAACATCTTTTATGTACATTATTCAAAAGGCTACCAGATGTTTTTGCTCCTCTCTCCAAACTTTCTCTTATTTATTTGGGTAATGATTATGCTGTAATTCAGAACCTGTAGGACTGACATTCCTGATACTTCACTCAGGCATCCAGAAGGAGTTTCTACAAACCATAGCTGGACGTCTACCCGATGTCAGGCTGATAGTGAGGGAAATGAAAGAATAAGAAAAAAAGACCTAACCTCCAAACCAAGTAGGGCACAAGTGAGATGATTTCCTGGGCTTATTCTGAGTGTAAGTCAATGTGTGACCTAAAAAGTAGGAGGGATTGCAACTTTAAAGGCAGTAAGTGAATTTTCTGGTTTTATGGGATCTGGATTGTATTGCAGATAGAGTGAAGAAGGATGAATCACGGCTGCCAATCCTGAGGCAAGAGGCTGGCAGAGACAACACAAGAACTGCATGCCCTGGCCTGTAATGTGAGGGTCAGATCCCTTCCTTGGATACCCAGATAAGTGCCAGGAAGTGCCTGCCAGGTGGATTCTGGCTCCCAATAATTCCCATCACAATATCCTCCATCATTTCAAAGAAAAGAAAAACCTGTATTCACGAACACACACACACACACACACGTTTGTATCATCTTTCTCCATAATATCATGAAAAGTTGCAGAGCCTTAGGACTACGATCTGGCAATAGGGGAATGGGTAAACACACTGGAATATCCTGAAAATGAAAACAACTCTGAGATCAAAGCCATGCACTACTGATACAGGCAACAATATGGATGACTCACAAAAGCATTATGCCATGTGTACGAAGCCAGACTCAAAAGGTTGCATGTCATAGGATGACACTCACAAGAAGTCGCAGAACAGACAATACTAATCTCTGGAAAAGAATCAAATAGCAGTTGCTTCTAGAAGAAGGATGGCAGGAAATGATCAGAAGGGGGCATGAGGAACTATCTAAAATGCTGGGTATGTGATTTTCTTTTGGTAAAAAAAATTGTTTTAATTGGCATATAAAACTGTATGTATCATTGTGTACAACATATAAAGTATATATGCATTGTAGAATGATGAAATCTAAGAAATTAACATATGCATTACCTCACATTTTTGTGGTGAGAATGCTTGAACTTCCATTCTTAACATTTTTAACAAGATATATTATTATAACTGTAGTCGTGAGACACAAAATTTTAGTCTAATAGGGGAATGTGTTGTATTCGTGATAAGAGTTTTGGTTGCATGTGCGTATGCTTAAGATTGTGTTTTTCTTTATATGTAAATTTTAAATTAAAATTTGTAAAAATAATTAAGCTCCAATTAATAATTAGAAGTATTAATTATAAAGCATACCAAAGTATTTAAGGAAAAGTGTTCTGATCTCTACATTTACTTTATGGTAAGAAGTAGGTGGCAAATATACAGGTATTCTCTGTAAAACTCTTTCGACCTTGTGTATGTTCTTAAAATTTTTCATAATATGTTTTTGAAGAAGTGACTTTCAAAGCAAATTTTTTGAAATTTGATTTTAAAACTATTTTGAAAATGATTGTGTTAATGTTGAAGTTTAATTCTTCATATTTATTATTACATTGACATTTTAATTGCATAAATTCGTATTAGCTATTCCTCAAAAGTGATCTCTGTCATAAAAAATTTATGATATTCAGAAAAAATAAAATGCTATGCTATTTTTTATCATGTCATAGAAAAACTTATGATATTCAGAAAAATAAAATGCTATGTTTCTATTTCAATACAAAATAGGGTTAGTTGTACCATAAAAAGTCACAAAGTCCATCTCCCCCCTCCAGGCTTCTAAACCAGGGAGTATTCTTAAGGCTATAATTCAGGATGCCTTTTAGGCCCCAATGTTTGTTGCTTCTGGAATTAACAGAAACTTAAATACCTCAGAGTTCTGGGCAGCACCAATAAAAGGAAAGATCAGTCAGGTATGGAAATCACTTAAAATTTTCAACTGTGCAGCAACTTTCATCTCATTGTAAAATAGAAAGTGCACTTTAAAAGGGACATTTCTTTGGGCTCAGGAATGTCAACTCTTTTTAGTCCACACTAATTAACTTGAATTAAGAACTTTAATAATTCATACCTCTCATTCCATAAAGAAGTTCCCAGTAAATAGCTTCCAGTGATTTATTTCACAGATTTTATTGGTTACCATTTCAATAATTGCTGGTATTACCAAGAGAAATGAATGAAATTCTAGAAGAGAACCCAGCACAACTCATTTTTGTGAGGAATAGTGTGCAGATAAGCCAATACAATTCAAAAGTTCAGTTAGCTTGTTTTATTCATGTATTGGAATTCAGTCATTACATTTTATCCAGAAGGCCCACTACTAATAAAATCAGTATGTTGAAGAGCTGTCTGTACTCTTGTGTTCACTATCACATTATTTCTAATAGCCAAGAAATGAAATCAACCTAAGTGTACATTAATGGATGAACAAATAATGAAAATGTGGTATACTGCATATGTACACAATGGAAAACATTCAGCCATAACAGAGCAGGAAATACTGTTCTTTAGGACAATGTAGATGAACCTAGAGGACATTATGTTAGATGATAAAATAAACCATCACATAAAAAAGAAATATGGCATATTCCCACCAATGTATAGAATCCGTAAAATTTGATCTCATAGAAGTAGAGATTATAATAGTTTGTTACCAGAAGATGTGGTGGTTAGGAGAAAGAGGGACGAGGAGATGTTGGTCAAAGCATACATATTTCCAGTTAGGTAGGAGGAATAAGCTCCAAAACCTATTGTGGGGAAGGGCAAGAAGGCCAACTAGAGGCACCTTTCCCCAGGAGCTCCCATCTAGTAGGAGAAAAGTTGAACTGAACTCAGAGAGGTCAAAATTGGGGAAAGAAGTCAAGGTGCACATCATCCCCACTGAGACAAACTACATGGGTCAGAAAATGGAACAAAGAGAACAGAGATCAGGTATAGAGTGACTAGACAAAAGGTGCCTGGTGCTGAGGGGATAACAGGAGACCCCTCCTCTAACAGGGAGGGCCACAGTAGGCTTTCTGTAAGCCAGCAGGGAACAAAGGACCTCTCACCTCACCCCACAGGAGGTCCCAGTTTTACTGCACTGGGAATTCTACCTCTAGGTCCCCATTGTGCCTGGCACAAAAGTGAACAAATTCTCTCTCTGCAGTCCTGAGCCCACAGCCCACCCTCCCCCCTCTCTGATTGTCTGAAGGACTCACCCCTGCAGAGGGAAAATGTTTGGCAAACGTGTGGGCCACTGAGCTACTGCAATTCTAACTTTGGAGTGGGGAGATGTGGTCTCTCCTAGCTCTCAGTCTTGCTAGAAGAGACCTTTCCCCTGCTGCTTAGAGAGTCTCTGCCTGATGTCGTGCCAGGTGATCCTTGCAACTTGGCAAGAAATAGACATAGCCTGAGGCAGCTGGAATTAGGAAGGTCCAGGAACTAGCCCCCCTTCCTCAGCCCTGGATGATGGCTGCATTTTTATCTAGTCCACAGCCAGGACTCTGGGGAGCGGGGGGAAGGAAGGACCACTGCTACTCTGAACTTGTTTCGGTTGTTGAAGTGAGTTAGATTGGAATTATCAGTTGCACCACGGATTCTTATTTTTCAGCTGCCACTGACTATATAGCTGCAGGTTCTTCCCTAATTTGAATTTGTTTGTTCTAATGGTGTTGGTGCTATGAGAGTGGGAATAGTTGGTCGATTTGTGAATTCCCCTCCTTCAGCTGTCACCTGGGATGGGGCTTGCTGTTCAAATCTTTATGCCCCAGAAAATCCAGGGAAGTGCTGCAGCTCCTTTGAACAGGGTGGAGGACAGGCTGACACCAGGATAGGATCAGTGTGCACTAGGCAGGTCTGGCCCTCAGAGATTTCTATGCTGCAGCCCTGAAAGGAAGCTTTGCAAGGCTATGGGAGAAGGGTCACAGGAATAAGATCTAGGTCATTAGGGAAACATGCTTAGCTCCATTTCCTGGGGCCTCTAAATCTGGTCTCACTGCACCAGTTTTAGTTGCAAAATCAGTCTGTATGGTGCTTTCTAAGGGTCCCCAATTAGATTATCTCTCAATAACTATTCAGGTACAACCTAACATTTCAACTAAAAAAGTATAATTAATATTTTTAAAAGCTGAAAATACTCATGGAAAGAATCCAGAAGAATCATTGAGATAACATGAAAAATCAGAGCATATGGACTACCCCAAGAGACTATAAGGGAGATACAGCAGAAAATACCATCCACAGAGAAAGTGCTGAAATATCAGAAATAAAATTCAGAATATGGATGGCAAATGAAATGAATAGATTTGAGGAGAAGTTGGAAACAGGAAACCAAAAAATAGTCTGACAGTTGTCTCAAGAAATTAGTGAATTTAAAGACAAAGTCACTAAAGAATTGGACAGCATGAGGAAAGATATAGCAAAGCTTAAGGAATTGAAAAAGGCATTCAAGGAGCTTCAAAACAAAGTAGCAAACTTAGAACACAGAGAAGAAAGAATTTCAGAAATTGAAAACAATATTGAATTATCCCAATCATTGAAAAAGGAAGAAAAAAGGAGAACAAAAACAGAATATTTCCTCAAAGAGTTATGGGATAATGCTAAAAGATCAAACATCTAAATTATAAGGATACCTGAAGTAGAGGATGGTCCTAAAAGAAGTAATGCTCTACTCCAAGACTTCATGGTGGAGAATTTTCCCAGCCCTGTGAGACACAGGAATTCACATAGTAGGTAGCTTCAGAACCCCAGAATGACTCAATTCAAACAGAGCATCTCCTAGATACATTGTAATTAACTTTCCCAAAGTCAATATTAAAGAGAAAATTCTACAAGCAGCCAGGTACAAGAAAAGTCTTACTGACAAAGGGAAAAATATCAGGATGACCACAGGTCTTTCAGCTGAAACTTTTCAAACCAGAAGAGAATTGTCATCAGCCTTTAACCTTCTCAAACAAAAGAATTTTCGGCCTAGGATCCTACATGCTGATAAACTGATATTTATCTATTCATTTGTGATAGATAAATCAACTATTTAACTGACATGCAAATGTGGAGGAAATTTGCCATAACTAGGCCAGCTCTACAGGAAGTACTCAGAGCCACCTTTCAGAGGGAACAGCACAATGGTCCATCCTCAAAGTAAACACACCCAGAAATAAGAAAAAAGCCTTGTTTCTACAATAGTGCAAGGGACAAAACTGAGCAATGGACCTCTACAAAACAAGATGACCAAAACAAGACCATAGCTATTGATTCTCTTAATAAATGTGTATGGCTTGAATTCCCCTGAAAAGAGGCACAGGCTGACTGACCAGATACAAAAGCTAAAAATCAAGGTCTGCTGTCTCTAAGAAACACACTTAATCTCTAAGGAAAAACAAGACTCAGGATGAAGGGATGGGAAGCAATATTCCAGGCAAATGGAAATCAGAAAATAGCAGCGGTTTCAATCTTCATTGCAGATACAACTGTTTTTAAACCAACAAAAATAAGGAAAGGCAAGGATGGACACTATATACTGGTCGTGGGAAGCACACAACATGAAGATACTTGGGTAATTAATATTTACGCACCCAACCTAAATGCTCCTGATACATAAAACAAACTCTTAACAATCTGAACAATATGATATCTTCTAGAGCCATAGTAATTGGAGATTTTAACACCTCTTTAACAGTACTGGACAGATCATCCAAGCAGAAAATAAACAAAGAAGTAATGGACTTAAACATAACCCTAGAACAAATGAACTTAACAGACAAATACAGAATTACATCTGATCAAAACTGAATACAAATTCTTCTCCTCGGCCCACAGATCATCCTTCTAAATTGATCATATCATAGGAAACAAGTCTAACCTCAACAAATTCAAAAGAATAGAAATTATTCCTTGGACCATCTTGGACCATCATGGAACAAAAGTTGAACTCAACAACAACAGAAATCTTCATATCCAAATAAAGTCATGGAAACTAAATAACCTTATACTGAATGACAGCTGGGTTGAAGATGAAATTAAAAAAGAAATCATCAGATTTCTTGAACAAAATAATAATGAAGCCACAGCTATTAAAACTTGTATGTTATCGCAAAGGAAGTCCTAAGAGGCAAATTTATAATATTAGTTGCCTTCATAAAGAAAACAGAAAGAGAGCAAGTCAACAACCTAATGGACCATCTCAAGCAAACGAAGAAAGAACAATCCAACTCTAAACCCAGCAGAAGAAAATAAATAACCAAAATTAGAGCAGAGCAAATGAAATTGAGAACACAAGAATCATTTGGAGGATCAGTGAAACAAAAAGTTGGTTCTTTGAAAAGCTTAATAAAATTGATAAAGCCTTGAACAGACTAACCAGAAACCCAAAAGTAAAATTGCTAATATCTTCAATTAGAAACTAGAATGGGGAAATAACAACAGATATCACAAAATTACAAGAGATCCTCAACAATTACAATAAAAAATCTCGATGCCCAGAAATTTGAAAATTTAGAGGAAATGGACCAATACTTATAATCTCACTACCTTCCTAAACTTAACCAGAAAGAATCAGAAATTTTGAATAAACCTATGTCAAGCACTGAAATTGCATCAACAATACAAAATCTTCCAAAAAAGAAAAGCTTTGGACCAGATGGTTTCACACCCAACTTTCATCAAACCTTCAAAGAGGATCTAGTGCCTAATTGCATAACCTATTCCAAAACATAGATGCATTCTATGAAGCAAATGTCTCCCTGATTCCAAAACCAGGAAAGGACCCAACAAAAAAGGAAACTACAGGTTAATATCATTAATGAATATTGATACAAAAATTTTTAATAAGATCCTGTAAAAAAATTATGCATCATGATTAAGTAGTTTTTATCCCAGGGATGTGAGATCAGTTCAACATAAGTAAATCCATAAATATAATTCACTACACAAATAAAAAACAAATACCACATGATTCTCCCAATTGATGCAGAAATGGCTTTAAACATATCTAGCCAGCATTCTTATTTGACAAGAATACTGAAGAAAATAGACTTAGGTGGGACATTTCTTAAACTGATATAGGTCATCTACAAAAACCTACAGTCAATTACATATTGAATGGAGCAAAACTGAAAGCATTTCCACTCCAAAATGGCACTAGACAAGGATACCCACTATTGCCACTGCCATTCAACACAGTGTTGGAACTCTTAAGCCATTGCAATCAGATGAGAGAATGAGATTAAGCATATTCAAATGGGGACAGATGAGGTCAAATTCTCACTCTTTGTGGATTACTTAATTGTATACCTAGAAAACCCCAGGTACTCAACTGCAAAGATCTTATAAGTGATCAAGGAATATAACAGGGTCTCAGAATACAAAATCAGCATCCACAAATCGGTAGCCTTCATATATGCCACTAACAGTCACCTGAGAATAAAATCAAAGACACGATACTTTTTAAAGTAGCTCCAAAAGAGAAAAAATACCTGGGAACATATCTAACAAAGGATATGAAGGATCTTTATAAAGAGAACTATAAAACCCTGAGGAAAAAGACTAGCAGAAAACGTTAACAAATTAAAGAACATACCATGCTAGTGCCTGGGAAAAATCAACATTGTTAAAATGTACATACTACCCAAAGTGATCTACAAATTTAATGCAATCTCCACCAAAGCACCAAAGTCATACTTTGAAGAACTTGAAAAAAATAGTATAACGTTTCATATGAAACCAGAAAAAAAACCCAGAATAGGCAATACAATTTTTAGAAATAAAAACAAACTCTGGAGCATCACGTTACCAGACACTAGGTTTTACTACAAGTCTATAGTAATCAAAACAACATGGTACTGGCACAAAAATTGAGATATAGATCTATGGAATAGACTAGAGAATCGAAAGATGAACCCAGCCACAAATCACCATCTGATCTGTGATAAACCCAACAAAAGCATGTATTGGGGTAAAAAGTCCCTATTTAATAAATGGTGGTGGGAGGACTGATTACCCATATGTAGAAGATTGAAAATGGACCTGCACCTGCACCATTGACAAAATTTGACTCTAGTTGGATGAAATATTTAAATTTAAAACACAAAACAATACAAATTCTAGAAGAGGGTGTGGGAAAAATAACTGACAAAAATCAGCCTGGGAAAAGATTTTACCAAGACACCCATGGCAATTGCAGCAACATCAAAAGTAAATAAGTGGGACATGGTCAAGCTAAAAAGCTTCTGCACAGCTAAGGGTATCATGACTAAAGCAAATGGACAGCCTTCAGAACGGGAGAAGATATTTGTATGTTATGAATCTGACAAAGGGCTGATAACTAAAATCTACAGGGAGCCCAAAGTAATCAATAAGTAAAGAGCAAATAACCTCGGTTATAAGTGGGCAAGAGACTTGAACAGAAACTTCTCTGAAGATCACAGATGAATGGCCAACAAACACATGAAAAATGCTCACCAGGGAATTGCAAATGAAACCACTCTGAGATATCACCTAACTCCAATAAGATTTGTCCACATCACACAGTTCATCTCCACAAAGCTGCAGATGCTAGAGTGGATATGGAGAGAAAGGAACACTTTTGCGTTGCTGATGGGATTGCAAACTAATACAACCACTATGGAAAGAAGTATAGAGAATTCTCAAATAACTAAAAGTCAACCTTCCATTTGATCCCACAATTCCATTAGTAGGTATCTACCAGAAGAATAAAAGTCATTTTACCAGAAGGATATTTGCAACAGAATGTTTATTGCAGCTCAATTCACAATTGCCAAAATGTGAAAAAAGCCCAAGTGCCCATCTACCCATAAATGGATTAACAAACTGTGGTATGTGTACACCATAGAGTACTATTCAACCATAAGAAAAGAGGGAGAATTTACATCCTTTATGTTTACCTGGATGGAGTTGAAACATATTCTTCTTAGTAAAGCATCTCAAGAATAAAAAAAAAAATCCAACGTATTCAATACTAATGTGAAATCAATATATAAATAAGCACATGCCCGCAAGAAAGAAAAAACACAAATACAGTCGAGTCGGGGGGAGACAGGAGGAGGGGAGAAGGGAGAGTCTCAGAAGAAGGGAGGGTGATTGGGGGGATCTCACCTAAGGTGCACAATGTAGGGTGCTCATCATGCCCTTTTGGGTGTAGGGCTCAACTACAACTTGAACTTTACATTAGAATTTAAAACAACGTAAGCTAAACATGTGTATCCTCATACTAACTTGTAATAAAAAAAACTTATTTTACAGAGTAATGACTATAGTTAATGAGGATAAACACTAAGAGAATTGGTGCACTACCATACATACTTCTATGTATTTGTTACTATGCATTTGTTAGTTACTCAGTCCTTCCACCATGTGTATATATGCTTCAATAAAGCATGTAGTGCACAGGAAATATGTACAGCTTTATGTCAATTTTTAAAATAAATCAACACATTTGAAATAAATACGTCACTATGTTTCATTTTGCCTTTTCTCTAAAGAATGGTATCATTCAATAAACAAATAATGTATTTTCTCATCACTGATGAGAGAATCATTATCACTAATTATCTTTCTCTCTATAGGTTTAGTCTTTTTGTTGGCAGGCTGATCTAGCATTTAGCTAGGAATGAAAGTACCAATGTATTTCAATGTGTACACCTGTAAAATAAAGTGGTCTAATATTTATCATTTTTCTCATCTCTAATATAGATTGAATAATAAGTTTTGCTTATTCTATATTTGATTGCAATCTACTAACCCTGCTTTAGTATAATCCCTCATTCTTTTTATCCAACAGACTTTCATCGAGTACCTAACTGTGCCAAGCATTTTCTTGAAAGCTTACTTGTGTCTTTGCCACAGTATGATAAGCGCTGTGATAGAAATGTAGGGATGGTACCTTGAAGCACACTGAAGCCTTAGTGAATCCAGAGAGACTTCACAAAGCTGGTATTACTTATAAGGAATCTGGATGAGGAGGGCTTCCTCAGACGGAGAGGGCTCAGCACAGAGACCATGCTTAGCACCATTCCAAACATGCTAAGGCAGAGTTGTGGGAAGGATTGTATGTTCAAGGAAGAATCAGTCACTGCTCTCGGGCCACAGAAACAGATAGGCAAGATATGAGTGAGACGGAGAGCCTGGAGAGACGAGTTAGAAGGAGACTGGGCAAGCCTGTTTGGGAGCTGGAGGGGTCCTGGACCTACACCACGAGCACAATAAAAAGACGATGAAGAATTTTAAACTTTTGAGTGCTAGAAGCAGAAGCGTTTGTGGACCCTGACTGATGAAACTCTAGTAGCTACGGCTTTACCTTATTTCTGTAGGCCTGCAATGATGCTTTTTGAGCTTTGTTGCCAATTCTTTAATTTAGGCTCTAGCCACCATTGAGACAATGTTCAATGCCAGACACACCGACTAGTTCAGCTCCTCCCTACCTGACGTGCCTTGTGGCCTCTCCTGTCTTAATGTGTCCAACAAGCTCATGCTTTTTGCCTTGTAGAAAATGAAGTGGTGGGAAATGCGGTGTATGTGATGTCTGCGATGTTCCCAGGGTGGGAAGTGGCCCAGCAGAGCTATTAATGTGTGCTTTGGATTCACATCTGCAGTGTACCAAACCTAGTTGGGTGAGTTAGGTCAGTTACCTAACATTTTCTCATCTATAAAATTGTATTAGTAAGTTTAAGGCTGAAGTACTAAAACAGAGGGCCCACATATGATGTCTTAAGTCAGAAGTCTGTTTCTCTTCTGTAACAGTCACTTAGGTTCATACTCTATTAGATCAGTAGAGCTGTAATGGAGACTTGAAATGCATCCTGGTTGTCATACACCCGCCTAACACTCAGGAGTGCTGCAATTCAAGGCCAGAGATTATTGATGGCAGGTGCAGACTCTGCCATAATGATAATAGTGGTAAGCTGCCTTGTAATCTTTGCTTCATATAGTCATGTGTGATGTTTAACATGGTAATCAGCAAGAAAGAGACAGTATGTAATATGCATTTATAATAATTATTATTCTGAAAATTTTGTATGAACACAAGTCCAGAGGAAGACTTATACTGTTCAGTTAGGCTCTGGGCTTAGAAAAAACTCCATTGTCCACTGAAAACCAGTTACAGCAATAATAGCAATATTTTCCCTACCAAAAAAAAAAAGTGTATCAGAATATCTAGAACAGTGGTTCTCAACCTTCCTAATGCCACAGCCCTTTAATACAGTTTCTGTGGGTCATGCCCCACAAGTTGAGAACCGCTGATCTAGAATATCATTCAGTAATTAAGTTTATTCAATGTATCTTGGATTGTCTGATATATATATATATATATATATATTCATTTTAGTTAAAGATTCCAAGAATACTTAACAACACATTCAAAGATCTTAGCAGGATGAAGTTCTATTTCCAGGCTATCTGCAATGGTTTGCTTGAAAGAAAAAAGCAAGGGTGGTGCCTGTGGCTCAAAGGAGTAGGGTGCCGGGCGTGTTCAAACCCGGGCCCAGCCAAAACCAAAAAACTGAATGAAATAAGATTATATATATTTTGCAGCAGATTTGCTAATTGCCAACAGAAATTATTTTTTATTTGTTTCCCACTTTCTTAAAGCAATTATATTGTTTTATTAGATTCAAGTCACATTGCCAATGAATTAAAAAGAACAAATATATACATACACCAAAAAGTAAAAAAAATAGATCTAAACATGTTTTGGGATTTAAAAAAGTAAACATAGAATTGTCATATGATCCTGTGATTTCACTTCTGGGTTTATATTCAAAAGAATTAAAAGCAAACATGCATGCCCTTGTTCAGAGCACCATTATCCACGACAACCTTAAGTATCCGCTGATGGAGGAATGATAACCAGATGGTAGTATATACAATCAATGGAATATTATTCAGACTTGAAAAGGGAGGAAATTCTGACAAGGGCTACAACATGGGTGAACCTTGAAGACATTACACTGGATGAAACAAGCCAGTCACACAGGACAAACACTCTATGATCCCACCCAGTTAACATACCAGGGACAGTTAAATCCTTAAAGACCAAAGTAGAATGTTGGTTTCCAGGGGCTGGGAGCTAGTGCCAAACGGGAAGTTATTGTTCAAGAGATGTACAGTTCTAGTTTTGAAAGATGGAAACAGTGCTGAAGTTGGATGACGCCAATGGGTGTACAACAGTGTGAGATTAATGCCTCTGACCTGTACACTTAAAAATAGCTACAATTGTAAGTATTCTTGTATATCTTTTACCATAATCTTAAAAATGAATGATTTTGAGAGGAAAATATGTTTAACTGCATTGGGTTGCTCTCTGTATGACCCTTTTATCATTATTGGGGATCAGCAGTGTGCCAGAGTCAGCCATGGATTAGCACAGACGTTTCTGTACACAGTGAGTGTTAACTCCTGTCTTCCATGTTAAATCACAGAGCACTATAGCATGAGCAGACATCGTTTCCTACAGGAAATATAAACAATAATATTGTTTTCTCTTTGGAAGGAATTGTACTTTTTGAAACACAATAATCTAATTTCAGGAGTGGGGGTGAAGTACTTACATATAACCATCTTTGCTTACTGTCTACCTCTTCCAATGAAAATGTAAGCTTCACAGGGGTCGACTGTCTTTTTTGTGTGTGTGTGAGAATGTATCTTGCTTCGTAGTCCAGTCTGGAGTACAGTGCCAAAATCATAGCATACCATAGCCTTGAATTCCTGGGCATGAGTGATCAGCTTGCCTCAGGCTCCTGAGTAGTTGTGACTACAAGTATGTAACATTATGCCTGGCTAATTACAAAAAAAAAAAAAAAATTATAGAGACAGGCTGTAGCAGGAAAGCAAGGCACAATGGAGAGAAAGATTCACATGAATACCTGTGTTTGAAAGAGGACAGTCTTTATTTCAGCCGGTGGAGCTGGGGTGGACTAGAGTCCAAAATGGCCAAGCTCCCTGGCCTGCTTCATCTCTGTTCTTTTATAGGGTTTCCAGAAAGGCAGGTAAAGAATTATTATCCCTCATTGGAGGTTTCAAAGCATGTGCAGGATTTACAGAAGCGGAAGCAAGCATTAGTTTCAAGGTTCCAGGAAGTTAAGTTTTCACAAATTCTTAAGAGCTGAGTTACCATGGGGAGGAATTCTCAGGAGTGTCCTTGAGTTTCTGAGAGTTGTCTTTTGTCCTTCCAGACTAGAACATGCTTTTCTCAAGTATCCTCTCTCAACGGGTCTCACTGTCTTGCCTACGCTGGTCTTGAACTCTGGCATCAAGTGATTCTCCCAACTATACCTTCCAAAGTGCTAAGGTTACAGGTGTGAGCTACTACACCCAGCTGATTTTTTTGTCTGGTTATATTCCTAGTGTCTCAGACAGGGGTCAGCAAACCAGGGCCCACAGGCCAAATTAGCACATCAATTTTTAAGGCTTATAAGCTAAGGAAGGGTTTTACATTTTCAGATGGTTGAAGAAATCAACAGAAAGATACCTGCCAATGCACGAAAATATATTTGTGTCCATAAACAAAGTACCACTGGAACCCTAAGTTCACCCTGTGTGCATACTGTCCACAGGGGCCTCATTCTGCTGTGACGAACTTGAGCAATTAGGACAGAGACCACGTGCTCTCCAAAGCTAAAACTTTACAAAGGAAGTTTTTTTGACTTCTGGTCTGAAACACATAAAGAATGGAGTAATACATGATGATGGGAAAATGTGGTTTTGCTCTTTAAGTAAGAGATCTCTCTAAGAGAGCTAAAACCTATTCATAACTTTTGTCTGACAGTTAAAGGATTTAACATCTGCTAATGATAAAGGAATTAAGATAGGACCCACAAAATAAATAAGAGAAAAGGAGGACAGAATAAGAACAAATAATAATATTACATCTTAGTATGTGAAAATTGTGACCAACTATTTATTCAGGAAATTAATAAACTTAACAAAATATTAATCTGTTTACATTACCTTATCAGTAGAGCCCCTAATTTCATTTGCTCTCTTTCTTCTACTAAGACATAATTGTCACTCTCTGATACATCCTCTCTTTTAGCTAAACTGAGTTCCCAAACATAACATATTTTTCCTTTCCCCAACAATCTGCACATTCTCCACTCCACTGCCTGAGATATTTTCCTTTTTTGCTCACTTGTCATTCAAAAGATGAGAGTTAAACTACAACCAACTGCTTCATAACTCTCGTGTGAAAACTTCCATACCCGATTGCATATACCTCCATTTATCTGTCCATTAACATTAATCCATTTAGCAAATGTTGGATAATCATTATATGATGGGCATTGTTCCAGGCACTCCAGCAATATTTATAGGTACTATAGCAATTATTAAAAGGATCTCCTTCTACTCTCATGGAGCTAATGTTTTATTAGAGGAGAAAGACAACGAAAAATGTTTTGTTTTGTTTTTATTATTTTGTTGCTGTTGTTGTTGTAGCTGTCATTGTTTTGGCAGGCCTGGGTTGAATTCAAACCTGCCAGCCCCAGTGTATGTGGCCGGCTCCCTAGCCGCTGAGCTACAGGTGCCAGAGCCTTAATCAGGGCTGCACCTGTGGTTCAAAGGAGTAGGGCACGGGCCCATTGTGCCAGAGGTGGCAGGTTCAAACCCAGCCCTGGCCAAAAACTGCAAAAAAAAAAAAAATCTTTTAATCAATAATACTATGTTAAATAATGATGTGAAGTATATACATATACACACACACATATGCACACATACATATATGTATGTACATATATATGTATATATATATTTGTGGGGTTTTTTTCAGGGTGGAGGAGACAGAATCTCAGGTTGTCACCCTGGGTAAAGTGCCGCTGTGGCGTCACAGCTCACAGCAACCTCAAACTCCTGGGTCTAAGCTATTCTCTTGCCTCAGCCTCCCAAGTAACTGGGACCACAGATACCCGCCACAAACCCCAGCTATGTTTCTGTTGCACTTGTCATTGCTGCTTAGCTGACCTGGGCAAGGTCCAAAGCCGCCACCCTCAGTGTATGTGGCCGGTGCCATAACCACTGTGCTACAGGTGCCAAGCCATGATGTGAAGTATAAAAAGCAGAAAAGAAATTGAATGTGCTGAGAATGGTGACAAAGCAATGTCATTCTGTGCTATGTAAGGCTTTACCCAGAGATCTGTTACTATGTACCAGACTACCAGGTGTAACTGAGTTTACATTGTCCCCCTGGCAGGGATCTGTGTTTAATTTCCTTCTGCCTCCAGCACACGACAGTCCACCGCACACGGTGAGGGCGGGCTGAACACTGGGGTGGTGCCCGAATGGGTGAAGCAGGCTCCCTGTTCATAGTTTCATTTCTCTATGTAGGAAGTAATCTGCAGAGCTGGTAGCCATGAGCATGTTTAAATATTAGAAAATGTTTGCCTGTTGCACAGTTATGAAATTTGGGAGAGAAATAAATGATCTTAAAGACTATCTGTCACAAGTCACTTCTAACACCACTTGCCAGGACCCAGGACTTGGGCCGGCTTATCTAGGTTCCCGAGGCGGAATGCTAAATTACCTTGCTCAGAAACAAATTCTCTTAGGTGCCTGAGGGCTAGCTACTTTAGCAGGAGAGAGAGAGAGTCTTAGAGAGAGTAAGCAGTCTTGTTGGAAAGCTAGATCTTAGTCTTTAGCAGAGCCTGGCGATCTTCAGCAGAGAGACACCGTGCTGGCGTTCTACAGGCAGGAGAGGGGACAGAGTCAGAGTAAGCGGGTCCGTGATAGAATGCGCATGCTCCCGACTGCCTTCTCCTCCAGCCTAATATAAGGCTGGTCTCGTGCCTCTCAACACCACAGGTGCAGAGACTGCCAATTCACCACTGTTCTCATCTCGCGAGCTCTCATGCTTGTTAGGAGAGCCAAACCCCTCTCTGTGCCCTTTCCACCCAGGTGTTCCATTATTGAGCTGTACAGGTATTTCTTATAACTCTCACTCCTCCTAGCCATAGGCTACACAGCCTGCAACACTACTGATATATAAAGGCCCACTTAATTTATTTATTTAAGTTGTATACATGCCTCTTTTTCAATTTCCGATTAATGTGAGAGTACAAACAATTAGACTATAACGTCTGCGTCTGTTAGGTAGAGACCTGCCTGTAGCTGTGTCTCCCACCCAAGAGGGGTCCCAGACTTGGTCACATTGTGCCCCGTAGTAGGGGGTGCTATAAAGGCCCATTTTAAAAGAGAGCATAAAGTCACCAAAGAGAAAACATTTCATGTGAAATCATGTGAGCAGGACAATTTCTGTCCCAGGGACTGAATCAGATAATTGTTCTAATCATTTGGTTCATTGCTCCGCAACTCATCTGGGCAGCCGGAATTCAGAAGTACCAGTTCATACAGTACAAAGACTGCCTTAAATTTTTAAGATTTGATTTTTTTCTCCATAGATTCCCGGCCATAAGAAAAGAGGGAAAAACACTGTCTCAAGCTCATTATATGCTTGTTTAATAAATAATTTTAAAGGGTGTCCAAAAATGATAATATTCTGAGTTTATAATTTAATCTTGAAATTTAAAAGATAGGCAAATCCCATACTCAGCACCATCTCATATTCAGTATATTCAAATGTATTCAGTAGATTTGAATGAAGTAATTAAGTCATTATAAGGTTTTCAAGAGTTTACCTTTTTGAAAGAGTCAAAGAAGGTCTTGATTATTTCTTTTTTTCTTCTTTTTATTTGTATAAATTTAAGGGGTACAAGTGCAGTTTTTAACGTGGATAGATTGCATAGTGGTCAAGTCTGGGCTTTTAGTATAACTATCAGCGGAATAATATACGTTGAATCTGTTGAGTAATTTCTCATCCTCCACCCCTCCCAGCCTCCACTGTCTGTTACCCACACGCTCTGTCCCCCAAGGACACATTACTTAGCTCCCACTTGTGAGAACAGGCAGTATTTGATGGTCTGTTTCAAGATAGGGCCCTCCAGTTCCTTCTGCCTTGGTGCAAAGGTAGGATTTCATTCTTTCTCACAGCTAAATAGAATGCCACGGTGTGCCCGTGTGTGTATGTGTGGGCATCACATTTTCTTTATCATCATAATGCACAGACACTATCACTGATTGCACATCTTCAGAGTTGTGAATGGTGCTGCTGTAAACCCTTGAGGACAGGTATCTTTAGGATGTAATGATATTATCTTCCTGAGGGTAGCTACTGAAGAGTGGGACTGCTAGATTGAATGGTAGTTCTATTTTTAGCTCTTTGAGAAGTCTTTATGGTATTTCCCATAGAAGTTGTTGTAATTGAAATCCACACAAACAGTATAAAACATTTTTTTTTCAATGCATCCTTGCCAACATCTACTATTTTGGGATTTTTTTGGGGGGGGGGCTCTTTAATAATAGCCATTCTGACTGGTGTAAGGTGAGTTCTTGTGGTGATTTTAATTTGCGTCTCTCTGATGATTAGTGATGATGAGCATTTTTTCATGTGTTTGTTGGCCACTTCTATGTTTTCTTTCAAAAATGTCTACTTATGGTTTTTGCCCACTTTTGAATGGGGTTGTTTGTTGTTGTTGCTGTTGTTAAGTTTTGTGAGTTCCTTGCAAATTCTGGGTAGCAGTTCCCTGTCTGACGCATAGTCTGTAAATATTTTCTCCCATTCTGCACGCTGTCTGTTCACTTTGTGGATTATTTCTTTTTCTGTGAAGACATTTTTTAGTGATTATTTCTAGACGTCATAGTTTCTCAGAACTTTCCCAAGACATCTAGAGAAAACATTTGTTTGAAATGTGGCTTCAAACTAGAGTACTTTCGTTTCTTTCTGTGAACTTACTAGGGGAAAAAAGAACTATTACTTTATAACAGAAGCATTGTGTGTGATTTTGTACAGACACAAGCTGTATGTATGTCAGAAAGTGTGTGTGTGCTTGTGCATGCGTGTGCGTGTACCCAGTGCGTGTGCGCGCCCACTGGTATGTATTTCATTCTGACGGTGCTAAGGTAACATAAAAGCTGAGGAATGTTTTTGGAAGAGCTCACTCCCATGTGATAGGAATAGAGATTACTCTTGACACTTGCTGTTGACATATCGTCCTAATTACGGAGACTCAGTGTCTCGGCTGGATTCTTTCCTTAGACACTTCAGGACACTCCCATTGAAAAGAAAGACAGTTGCTCAAGTGCCTTCTTTTTTTTATTTGCCTTGAAGTCATGTATTTAAGCATGAAACAAAAAGGAACGTGAAGGCCAAGAATCCCTATTTGTTAGCCATCAGGGCACCGTGCAAAAGAAAGCTTATTGTCTCTATTTCTAAGAATTAGCAGCAAATACAATTCAGTTGCCTGGAATAACATTTTCTCCTATTCATCTGACTAATAAATAGTATTTTCATGTTATTTCTGTGAATACATTGGATAACTACTTTCTTACATGCTGTGTCTGAATTAGGTTTTTCTGAATCTTTAAGAATAAAGTATATAACGGTGCAAAATAAACAGAATAATTAGGATAAATTTGTGACCATCTGCCCAGAATTAAAGGCCAAAGATACCTCACAACTATTTTCTTGAGTTAAACTGACTTTTGATTTATAGAAATATTAAATGATACTTCTGAAATACTCATTAATGGGGTAGATTCTCATTGAGTTGGCTACGAGAATATGATTACTGGTAACCAAGAAACAAGCCAATATTATTCAACTAGTAAAACAGAGTTTAATATCGTTAGAGTATTGTCCTTCTTAACACTACGATCATCTGAAGTACATTTATCAAAAGCAAGTAACAATTTCCATGGGCTAACCAGAATGAGTCACCCCTGGAACTGCTCAAAGATTAGTCATTATTATGGTCAAGAAAACCTCAAAATGAATCAATGAACAAAGAGCAAATCTGGATATTGCTCAAGACACAGCTTAAATGAGCCACTTATTAACCTAAGCTAAAGATCTACGTTTCTGATCATAAAAACACCTAAAAGGTTAGAAAAATTAGTTTCACAAGGCAACACCCTAGACAGCTGAGAAATGTTGTCACACACTGCAGATTCACTTTGTGTGAGTAATAATTTTTTTCCCCTTGGGACACTTAATGACTGCAAAGTGTTAAAAATATGTTTGTCTCTGTTCAAAGTCCAGAGAGGAACAGTTGCTGCCTGGTACGTAGTTGCCCTTTCTTGCCCTGTTACTTCTGCTTGATATTTTGCTCTAGGTAACCATTTTCTTTTTCTTTGTTTTTATTTTATTTTATTTTTTATTTTGCAACAAGTCTCACTTTGGTGCCCTTGGTAGCGTGCTGTGGCATCACAGCTCACAGCAACTTCAGACTCTTGGCCTCAAGCAATTGTCTCTCAGCCTCCCGAGTACCTGGGACTACAGGTGCCTGCCACAATGCCTGACTATATTTAGAAAGGGAGTCTCACTCTAGCTCCAGCTGGTTTCAAACTTGTGAGGTCAGGTGATCCTCCAGCCTCGGCCTCCCAGAGTGCTGGTTTTACAGGTGTGAGCCACCGCACCTGGCCTGTTTTCCTTTTCCTTCTCCCCACCTGAGTACTTATCTCATGATGGCACTCTATTATAAATAGATAGATATCAAACAACTACTACTTATAAGCAAAGAGTTTCAAATGTATGAATAGCTAAATGAATGTACTAATATTTTAAATTATGCTTATTTATTTTAACTATTCATTCAAAATGTACTGACCTTGTACATATGCCAGAAGATGACATTTTAAAACTGAATGGCAAGCTGAAGGTTCTATCAGTGGGTCAATATGGCTAGAATATGGATTAGCTTGGGGAAGGGGAGTGATGGGCATCGCCAGTTCTGGAAGAGCAAGCAGGCTAAGCTCAGTCACTTTGAACTTGACTTTGAAGCTATTATTAATAAAGCACCATTGTTAAACAATGTTTAATAATGAAGCATCAGTTACAGTTACTATAAATATAACCACATTGGTGTTGCAGAAAGACCATCATTGCAGTAGCATAGAGAAGGCCCACATTACAGGCAAAGAAAACAGCCAGAGAGGGAGGCAGCTGTCCGAGGGGGAGTGGTTACTGCTTGAATTTGAGCAATAGAAATAAAAGTGTAATGGAAAGGAAGGAGTTAGGGACATTAAGGGGAATGAATCTAATTTAGAAATTGAATGGATGTGTCTAAGTGGAAGTGGGGGATGAGGGCAAGAAGGAAATCGGGATTCATTTCAAGTCCCTAGCCTGGATGGCTGAATTTGGGAGTCTACTAGGGAAATATCCATTTTGAACATTATCTTTAATAAGTGTAGTAAAGAAATTGTGGTCTTTTTTTTTTTTAACAAAAAAACAGGTTTATTACAGTGCATCTTAGAAAGGTATAGGTGAAACTTACTAAATGCAGAATATAAATGTCTTAACACAATACCTAAGAAAATGCCAGGAAGGCTATGTTATCCAGTTTGATGAAAATATTTCAGATTGTATATGAAACCAGCACATTTAACCCCTTGATTGCATTAATGTACACAGCTACGATTTAATAAAAAAAGAAAAAAAAAACAGCTTTATTGAGATTTAATGTATATACCATACATGTTACTCATTTAAAGTATATAAGTCCATGGATTTTAGTATATTCACAGAGATGTGTAGCCACCATTGCAGTTAAACCTAGACCATTCCCATCCGTACCACACCTCTTAGCTATCATCCTCAGCACACCGCCCCTTCTCTCCCAGGCCAAGGTGGCCATCTTCCCTTCTCTAGACATGTCCTGGCCTACTTATCATTCCTAGTAAATGGAATTACATAATATGTGATCCTTGGTGACTAGATTCTTTAATTTAGCATAGTGTTTTCAAGGTTTATCCAAGTTGTAGAAATAGGTCAGTACTTCATTTATTTTTACCAACAAAAAATATTCTCTCTATATGTACGCTACCTTTCAGTATCCATTCATCAGCTGATGGGTCCTTTGAATTCTTTCCACTCTTTGGATACTAACAATGCTGCTAGGAACACTCACAAATAAGTCTAGAAAAGATACCAAAGAAGTTTTCTGGGTGGACATGTGTTTTCATATCTCTTGGGTATATACCTAGAAAAGACACTGCTGGACCACAACGTAACTTTATATTTAGCCTTTTGTGAAATTTCCAAAATGTTTTCCAAAACGATTGCATCGTGTTCTACTCCCACCAGCAGTGTTTGAGGACTCTAACACGTCCACATCCTCATGTATTGTTGTAATTATCTTTTCTAGTACAGCCATCCCAGCAGGGGTGAAGCAGGAGCTCTTTGTGGTTTTGATTTTTCATTTCACTGATGCCTAATGACATTGAACATCTTTTCATGTGCTGATAAAACACATAAAATGATTTGTATGTCTTTTTTTGGAGAAATATCTATTCACATCATTTGCCTATTTTTGAATTTGGTTGTCCTTTTATTACCCAGTTATAAGAGTTCCATATCCACATGTTACTTCTGCTTGATATTTTGCTCTCAGTAACCATTTTCTTTTTCTTTTCTTTTTTTGATAGTCCCCTATCAGATAAGTGATTTACTAATTTTTTCGCCTATTCTCTGGGTTGCCTTTTCACTTTCTTGATGGTGTCCTTTGAAACACAAAAATATTTCAATGTTATCATATCCAGTTTAATTATATTTAATTTTTTGACTTACTTTTTTTGTGTTATATCTAAAAAAAAACATGGCTAATTCCAGGTCTGCATTTGAGCCATTAATTCATTTTGAGTTAGTTTCTGTAAATGACACGAGGTAAGAGGCCAACTTATGGGTGGTACGTATTTGAAGGGTCAGGAAAAAACTTCTAAATATGGATCAAAAATGTTTTCATATAGTAAAAGAGAAAATATCATGAACGGTATGTCAATCAGGTTAAATATCTCAGATTGCATGTGAAGCCCCCACACTGTACCCCATGGCTGAACTAATGTATACAGCTATGATTCAAAAAAATAAAATAAAATATTATAAAAAAATATATATATATATACAATTACTGTCTGAATATTCTATAATATATACATGCCAAGAAACATCACAGTGTACCCCATAAATATATACAATTACTATTTGTCCATTAAAATAAAATTAAAAACTTTAAAAACTTCAAAAAAAAAAAAAAAAGAAGCCAACTTCACTCTTTCTCTTGGGAAATCCACTTCTCCCAGAATCATTTGTTGAAAAAACCGTTCTTCCCTACTGAATTGCCTTGCATCCTCTCATGGCTCTAAACATTAAATCGGAGCTAGGCATCTGACTGAAAGAGGGTTAATCTACAGGCTTGTCAATGGTAATGAAGTAGTCTGAATTCCAACAACCCTGCCAAAGTGAGAAAAAGCTCAGTCAATATGAGTGTTTTCCTCTTGGAAATTTGGATAGAGGCATACTAAAAGCATTGCAATTAGTATTGATAACTAGAAGAGAAACTAAAAGATTATGAACAAAAAGTTACAACTCATGTAATAATTACAATTATGAATAATTACTGGCTAGTTTTAGAGAAAGCATCTCAGTCTTGCTCAGGAGTCTGGAACTCCTGATCTGGGAACTGTTAGTAAGAAAAGCCTTGGGTAATGAGCACGCAGACAGAGTAGAGAGTGATTTCTTTATTCTGACCCCCAAGAAGAAAATAATGAGATGAAGGTGGAGACGTAACACCTGTGGGAGCCGAGTCCTGTCAAAAGCAGAGTGGAGACATTCATAGTCTACATTTAGTAAGTTTCACCTGTACCCTTCTAGGAACATGCCAGGAAAGTGATGTTAACCAGTTTGATGAAAATATTTCAAATTGTATATAAAACCAGCACATTGTACCGCATGATTGCATTAACATACACAGCTATGATTTAATAAAAATAAATAAAAGGCAGAGCGGAGAGTTGATGGAGAAGCTGCCAAGGGTCTTCTTGTGTTAGCAGAGAGATTTGTTGACCTCCCTTATTTGTTCCAACCATTCTGTGGGCTCCATGGAACCGTGTTAAATGAAATGAAATAGCTCGTGGTAGTGAGCCTAGAATGGTTTCTCGCTCCAAAGTTCCACAAATGGAATTATTTTTCCTGATGCGGTTAGTCCCAGACTCACCTTACGGGTTTCATGGGTGCCCTCTTCTTTTCGGGGTTCTCATAGAAGCCCCGAGTCATCCTGTTATAATAATACACGACAATATCAGTCATAACTATTGGACTCCTTTGCCTTCGGGAGTCAATAGAACAATAAATTAGGTGCAAAACTGATCAGATGAGGAAATGGAGCCTGTGTGACTGACCTCTCTGTTATGTTTTCCGTGCATCCACCACCGAAATCGTTTTTAATTACTCTTGAAGTCTTTTTTTCTTATACAAAATATTTTGGACCAGGAGTAATACTTATCTTCTGTTACTTAATAGGAGAAATCACAGTGGAAATCAATACGCACGATGCTGTGAGCACATGAATGACCCTCACACACTTTATCAGCAGTGTTCTCAGCCGATGAGTTTCTTTAAACTCATGATCAGGTTTCAAGTAATGTTGCACCTCTTAAAAAAAAAAATCACTTGCCAACAGATTACATGTAAGAAGATAAACATCTAGCAATGCGGCTTTGCAGGAAGGCAGCAGGAGGCGGACAGGAATGCAGGGGTGGAACTCATTTTAGGCAAAGTTCCCAGGTCGATTACAATGGCAACGCTCTTGAAGACTTAGAACTTCATTCTGATTTTTCTAACTTTGTTGCTAACTTGGTTGCTTGGGATTTAATACTATCTAAATCCTACATTTTCTCTGAAGTTCGTTTTTAAAATTGGAGCAGGTTCTATCGTTGAACTGACTGTTCTATACAACCAGTGTTTGTTACATTCATGTCATGTACAGACACGATGCCACTAAGTGACAGAATGACAAGATGAAAAAGAATTGATTTTTATACTCACAGACCTTCTAAGGAAAAGAGGGAAACAAGGGGGAATCATCACCAGTTGCTCTTTCTTGACTTAGAAAAGCCCAGATTGCATTTGAACCATCTGAGATCAGTAAAATTGCTAGAGTTCAAACTACATCTCTGTGAACCTAGTCAAGGTATTAAAACTGTCTAGTCAGCAGTAAAAGTGGGGATCGATAGGATTTTATCAGTAGAAAACGAAATGACCCATGTGCTCGTCACAGTTCCAGACAAAAGTAAGACTCCATGAACATTAACTATTATACTCATCAGTTTAATTCATTACTTTAAAGCTTCAAACATATAATTATTGCTAATAATGATATCTGACATTACTGCTATGATATGGTCAGATTTTACTCTTTATAGAAACATGCTTATTTTTTTTCCTGAGGCAGAGCCTCACATTGTCACTCTTGGTAGAGTGCGATGGCATCATAGCTCACAGCAACCTCAAACCCTTGGGCTCAAGTGATCTTCTTTCTTCAGCCTCCTGATAGCACCTGCCACAATGCCTGGCTAGTTTTAGAAATGGTGTTTCACTCTTGCTCAGACTGGTCTGGAACTCCTAAGCTCAGGTAGTACACCCTCCCCGGCCTCCCAGAGTGCTGGGATTACAGGCGTTGAGCCATCGTGCCTGGCCTTAGAAACACGCTTTTATTCCTTACTCCTTAGATCCTTACTTATGACAGAACACAGTTTACAGTACGTGGAAATTTTGATTACAACAATATACTGATTTTGCTAAAATGGCATCAAAGAAAATTTTATTGAACAAATAATAATTATAAATTATAAATAATTAAACATCATTGGCTTACCAGCAGAACTTCAAATATATAATATAAACTCAAATTGTCTAATATTTTGCCAATTTCTAGTCATGTGCAAGACACGAGTTTGTATGTTTTTTGAATATTGTCATTATGAAGATGTATTTGTGATGACAGAAGGTAGAGAATATTTTTATTGAACAGTTACTATCCTATTTAATTTCTAAGTATTAAGACACAGCAGATGTTGCTCTTCATTTGTGTTCTGGCTCCAATTCTGTAAATGCTGGGGCTGTATTTGGCCATTATAAAATAAGGAAGGGGGGAAACTTATCCTCATTTATTTGAACCCAGTTCCATCTGATTCCAACTTTCCTGCTGCTGAAAACCACAGTTTACTGCCTTCCACTTGTTTTCCAAGTGAATAAGTAAAATGGTGTTTTCAAAATATAATATCTACCTCAGTAATTCAAATCAAGAGCTTATGTATTTTCTAAGTGCTACGAAACTCAAAATGCAGGATTAAAAATTTCCCCAAGTGTCAAGGGAGGGGAGGGAAGGGGAGAGGATGGATGGAGGGAGGGCGATTGGTGGGATCACACTTACGGTGCATCTTACAAGGGTACAAGTGAAAATTACTAAATGTAGAATATAATTGTCTTCATATAGTGATTAAAAGGCCATGAAGGCTATGTTAAATAGTTCAATGAAAATATGTCAGATTGTATATGAAGTCAGCACATTGTGCCCCATGATTGCACCAATGTACACAATTATGATTTAATAAAAATAAAAATAAATAAAAAATAAAAATTTCCCCAAGTGAATCCTGATTAATTTATTCTGTTCAAACCATTGCTAATTACATGCTATGCTACAGATGTTATTACACACATTATTTTTGAGGAACACAACATTTTGACAGGTATTCCAAAATATGATAATCAAGGTGAAAAGATCTGCTTTCAAAGCCATTAGGATGCTTGAAAAACGTGAGAATAAATAAGTCCAAATGCAAGATAGGAATTTAAAGCAGAAAGTTAACTAGAGAGAAGTAGCTTGGCAACTTTGGAGGCACTTGAATGAAAGAACAAGGAAGAGCAGGTGTTGTGATGGGAAATTGTTTGCGAGGCACATCTTTCTTCCATGCTAGAGTCATTTTGCTGCTTCACTTGCATCCCCAAATGCTAGTGCCCTGCTCCCGCCACTCCTGGCTGGTGTGCCATTGTCCCTGGGACCTCAGATAGCTGACATCTGTCTCATTGTTAACAATTGCATAGGTTTCTGTGAATTATGTCATACTGGGGAAACAATCAGAATGTTAAAAATTATTCTCACTCATAGAATATAAAGGCTCTATGACAATGCAAAGGTATTTCTGGCAGGGACAAGACAAAAGTAGATAGATATTCTGCAAAGGCCAAAACACCATAGATAACATTGGTCTTAAATCAAGCACCATCCGTGTAACAGAGACGCTTTCCTTATTCATAATACTACCCAAACTCTGCAACAGGGCAAGGGTAGCTGCAGATGGCAGTAAGTTATTTTGATAACAAAATCGAAGAGATTTACTAATGCTCCTTTCATTATCACTTTAATTGCAATGCCTGACCATCTTTCAGATCACACCTGAAACGTTCTGCAGGGCACTGCCAGATGATCACACAATGAGAAAAAAGCTTCAAGAGGCTGAATTATTTTGTCTGGAGAAGATACTTTGGCAGGATCAATAAGATGGGCCTGGGTTTAGGTCCCAACTCATGAAAGATGTTGAGAAACAAGATAGGACTTGCATGGCCTCTTGAAGTCCCCTTAATTAAGAAAGATACGACAGACACATTCGAGGAGGGGGGCATGGGCGGGGGGCAGTCTTGTTAATGCTGTGTCCCGATGCATCAGCCCCTGAAGTCCTGAGGAGGCTTGTTTCAGTGTAGGTCTGAATTTGTGGCCCCCTGAGGGGAAATAAGGTTTTCAGACTCCAGTTTGGAAGATTTTTATTCATATGGAGACCTTATAGATAAAATCATTTTTAAGTGGTAAAAAGTTTTCTCTTCTTTTCCTTTTGCTGAGTTCTGTACTCATTGGGATTATATAATGGATTTTATTTTAGCCTATATGAAAACACAAAAATTAGATAATGTCTATAATCCACTCCCTTCCCAAACTGAATGTGAGTTTCATGTATTATTCATGTTAATGTCCCTATGACCCAAAGAAATGCCTGGCACATAGCAAATGCCCAAGAAATATTTGTTAAATAAAAAACTCACGTAAAGGGGGCAGCACCTGTGGCTCAAAGGAGTGGGGCACTGGCCCCATGTACCAGAGGTGGCAGGTTCAAACCCAGCCGTGGCCAAAAAAAAAAAAAAAACGAAGAAGAAGAAAAGAAAAACTCATGTAAAGGTGTTCCATCTGGAGGGCATCCTGTCCCCATGTCGGCACCTCCAATCCCATTAGCTTGCAGAGCCCAAATGCATAGTTTGTTTAGGGTCAAGTGGATAAAAGAAGGATTCTAGTAGAAAGTAGCTAAGCTTTTGGAGAAGCTTCTCCATGCACATTCTCCAAATAGGACCTCCCTCTCAGACAGGTCCAACCAGCAAAGGGCAGATTGACCGATTTTCTGTGCAAACATTGGAGATCTATGGGGCTGAGTGATTAAATTTGGATGAGCGATTAAATTTGGGATTAAAATAAGATGATTTCAGGACACTCATTAGAAATGATGGTAGCAAATCAATTGGGGAACAGTCAGTGGCCTTGGAGACACCCCACATCTGTGTTTAAACATCGAGCAGGAGATCAGGAGACCCCTGACCATTCACCATCACACGTCCTCAGAGAATCTGACAAAGGCCTTGGACACTGAGATTAAAAGAGTATTGTACGCTTTCTCTTACTGGTGGGAAGCAACCTACAACAGATATAAACAACACAGGTATGAAACACACAGATATGTGACATGTGTGGCAAAGCTTTTAGAAATACTAAACAGATGGCTTTTTACTGGTCTCCTAGGAAGAGACCAGAGCACAGCATGCAGGGGATGGCTGTTATAAATAACTAAGTGGGGGTAGAGTGGCAGAGCAGGGCACGTTTGATGCCCTAAGCACTCCTGGGCCTCTGACACAGCATGGCTCTGTCAGCTCTAAGTGGAGTGACTTATCAGACTGATGCATTCATTAAGAATAAATCAGCAAGCCTTGCTGTCCCTCTTGGGAGCAGAACTTGAAGCAAGATGTGGCCTGGAGGTGAGGGTAACCTTCCTCTTAGCAGGAAGCCCTCTTAGAGGCTGCCCTTCCTTGGTGCCCAGGGGCTCAGTCTGGGCTGTCTTTTGTTTCGCTGGTGCACTGAAGTGCACACGTAGCAACAGCAAACAAATGTGTTGGGCAGCTCTGCATTCTTGGGGAATCATGATGGAAGTTGTGGCACAAGTTTCTATAGAATCTTCTAAAATTATGTTAAGTGGATTTTTTTATTAAATCATAGCTGTGTACATTAATGCACTCATGGGGTACAATGTGCTGGTTTCATATACATTCTGAAATATTTTCATCAAACTGGTTAACAAAGCCTTCATGGCGTTTTCTTAGTTACTGTGTTAAGACCTTTATATTCTGCATTCAGTAAGTTTCACCTGTACCCTTCTAAGATGCACCGTAGGTGTGGCCCCACCAATTGCCCTCCCTCCACCCATTCTCCCCTCTCCCCTCTCCTCCTTTGCCCCTTTCCCCATATTCTTGTGCTATAATTGGGTTACAGCCTTCATATGAAAGCTATAAATTAGTTTCATAGTAGGGATGAGTACATTGGATACTTTTTCTTCCATTCTTGAGATACTTTGCTAGGGCAAAATGTACAGACTCCTTTAATTTTTTTATTTCAGGTTAATATGATGGTACAAACAACTAGGCTACAATATTTGCATTTGTTGGATAGAGCCCCAGACCCAAGAGGTGTGCCATGTACCTTTCCTTACATTGTGCCCATTAAATGGGAGCACAGCAATCCCCTGCTCCCTTCCCCTCTGCCCCTCACTCATTTCCCCTCCCCCCAACTTGAATTGAGTTTTTCTCTCATGTGGGTGTATATTAAATCATCTACTGGCTTCATTTTGAATACGTTGGATACTTGCTTTTCCAATCTTGCCATACTTTACTAAGAAGACTGCTTCAACTCCATCCAAGTTAATACAAAAGTATCCATCTTTTTAATGGCTGAATAGTATTCCATGGTATACACACACCATAGTTTGTTAATCCATTCCTGGGCCAATGGGCATTTAAATTATTTCCACATCTTGGCAATTGAAAACTGAGCTATGATAAACAATCTAGTGAAAATGTCCTTATAATAAAATGATTTTTTTTTTCCTTCTGGGTAGATGCCTAGCAATGGGATTGCAGGATCAAACGAGAGGTCTGATTTGAGCCCTTGTGGATTCTCCGTACTTGTTTCCAAAGAGGCTGTATGAGTTTGCAGTCCCACCAACAGTGTAAAAAACAATCTTGTGCAAAAATTAGTAATAAAAAAGTCCTGTGTCTCCTTGTTTAGACAATCTCAGTAACAATGATTTGTAATCTGGAGAATAAAAAACAACGTATAATGAGCCGGCAGCTGAGGTCTTTGAACTCATTTATATTTGTTCGGTAGCAATACTCTCTACTGTGTTTGTTGCCGGAGTGTTTTTTTTAACATTTATTAGTCAGAATTTTTTCCTCCCAATTTAAAAGGCAAGCTAAATGGTGATATAGTAGAAAAATAAATGGTAGTCAGACAAAACAAGTTGTTTTCCCCAAGTGTTATTGCTTTTGTTTTTTTTAAGTTTATTTATTTATTCATTTTTTTAAGTTTATTTATTTATTCATTTTTTTGTTGTTGCAGTTTGGGAAGGGTCGGGTTTGAACTCACCACCCTTAGTATATGGGACCAGCACCCTACTCACTGAGCCACAGGCACCACCTCCAAGTGTTATTGTTAAAATCAATCTCTGGAAATCACTTAAAATCCATACAGTATATAAGGACAAAGTACGCTACTTTCTGACTTTGTAACGTTATGATACATTTAAACTTCACAAGTATCAACATAGACTTTGCGGAAGGGATTTAAACGGTGTTCAAATGGGTGCCCTTTCCAGCACGGGAGGCTGGTGTGTAGGAGAACCTCCCAGCCCACCCACCATGGTGGGAGACCCCTGGAGTCTGGCTGAAGCCAAGGTCCCTTCTGAAAGCCACCATCAGAAACAGGTTGAACCGGTCCGACAACCCCTCATCAGCACCTGTCATCAAAAAAGGTGAGTTAAACTTTAACCCCACGTTAGGAGCCTGCTGTAGCCTGCTGCAGCTCAGAACTGTTGCCAGCATGGGTAACGCAGGAAATGCATTTGCAGAATAGTTACTGCTAGGTATTTGGTCAATAATATGTTTGTCTACGCTAACTAGATTATGTCAGAGTGCATTTCTTATAGTCATTATCTTCATTTTAGAAAATGTTAACTGTAATTTCACATGAAGCTTAATCTATACACAATAAAAATACTGCTTATTTTAACGTGTGTTGCTCCTCTGAATAGAATGCCTGTAAAGAATAATTTGAAAATACTGAATTTCCAATACTGGGTTAAGGAAGTATTTATCCTGTGCATTGTTACTAAATTGTCCTCCCAGCTACCGATAGCTATTTTACATTTTATATGAATCTGTCAGTCTCTAAAGAAATGTAAAATAACTTTTTTTTTTTTTTTTGAGACAGAGCCTCAAGCTGTCACCCTGGATAGAGTGCTGTGGCATCACAGCTCACAGCAACCTCCAATTCCTGGGCTCAAGCGAGTCTCCTGTCTCTGCCTCCCAAGTAGCTGGGACTACAGGT
>CAUYON010011855.1:0-17841 GCA_963573935.1 Arctocebus calabarensis | reverse complement strand
TTCCCTCCAATGAGCAGATGCTCTAGAGGTTTGCACCTACCTAGGTCACATGGGGCTCTGTGGCTTCTCAGCCAGTCCACCGGTTGTGTCCGTGTTGGTGAGGGGGGGAGGTGAGGCCTAACAACTTGGGTACTTGAAGGGGGCTGGGGTGATTCACTCAGTTCCAGCCCTGTCCCTGATTGATGTAAAGTAGATGAAAAAGCTGATAGAACAGAACAAGTTCACAGAATTTCTGCCCTGTGGAGGAGACGCTGGGCTGCTAATAGTCCTGACTTAGTCTGCGAGCTTCTGCCCTTTGTCTCTGCTGTTGTCCCCTGAAGGCCAGGTGTGGCCGAAATTCAGCAAAGCCCTGGTCTGCTTTGGCCAGCCATCCACCTTTCGGCTCACTCTCTCACTGTTTTCAAGCTGGGAGAGCGGCACAGACCAGCGGCAACCCACGCCCTGTCCACACCCCTCGAGTAAGTGTTCAAGAATCTGGACTCCGTGGGGGAGAGACCTCCAAACCTCAGGGTGAGAGTGGAGGGGAGTGCCGGGAGTTCCAACTTGCAGGTAGAGAATATGTACAGTTTTATACAGCTTTATGCCTGACAGGAGAGTGCCGCGGCACAGGGGAAGGAGGTCCGGTTTTTAGAGGGTCTCTCCCGTGGGGTAGAGTGGGAGGACATCTGAATTCTGCTTGCTTGTCTGTATGGAGGTATGGCGTATACTACGAGCTGTTCTCTTGGGGGAAGGGACTCCCGTCCACTTGGTGATGTGCTCTGTACCTTTTATTTGTATCTTTGGGGTTGCAGGTGGCTCCAGCAGGGTTGATGTGCATTCCTTGACCTTGTCTCTTGGCTCAGCTCCAAACCGTTGGCTTTCTCGCTAAATTTCTGTCCTTTAACTCTCCTTCTGGACAGGAGCATCTGCAGACAGCTGGCTAAAGACCACCATCTTGGCTCCCTCCCCTAAGTCAGAATATTTTATCAAATATTATCTATTTCTGATTGTTCATACATTGACAAAATTTTGATATTTTATAAAGATTATTTACAAATACCCCTTATTCATAATTTCAGAAGTTATGTGTCAAATTTTAATAGTTTTGTAATTCCACAGAGAATTGTTTATTTTGGATTCTTTAATAGTCCAGGGCAAGGAGGAAAAGTGGTAACCAGTGCCAGGAAATAGAGGCCTATCTCAAGAACTGGGATTCAGGTCTACATACAAGGAAAGACCAACTTTGTTCATTTTTTTCTATATATTTTGTACTTTTTGTCAGTTCAGAGATATTTTCCCATTTGTACATATTTTAGGGTTCATACTGCAATTATAGAGAGTTAGTCTTTTGGCTTTTACAGAACTAATTTGTTTTCAGCCACACTTAATTTTGTAAATTCTACTTATGTGCTATTTTTCTAATTCCTGATGTCTAGGTTGTCTACATATATATATATATATATATATATATAATATTTTATAACTCGACATAGTTTTATTTTAAAAATGATTTTAAAATAAAAGATCAAGATCAATAAAAAAGTGATTTTTTATTTTAAACATTTAAAATATACAGAAGGTGCCAAAAAATGTACACACATCTTACGAATCGAAAGAACTATATGAAAATTGCAATACTCAAGTCACATTTGACTTACTCAATTACAAGAGATACAAGATATAAGCTAACAAATGTTATTGGTATACATTGAGTATTATAATTTTAATATGTTTTTTCCTATCTTAAAATGTGTACTGGGGGGGCACTGTATGTGTTACTGAATTACTGTACGTGGTCTTGATTCTGCATAAATAGAATACATGTTATTTAAATAGAATTATATTTCTTCTCAAATTATGTTTTTGGTTAGGAGTGGCTGTAACAGTTTCTTTTGTCCCCTGAATCATCTCAGAACCCATCTATCTACTGGCTTCCACGGTTGCTTCATTTAAAAGCAGGGGCTGGATTGGGGTTGAAGTGGACACTCTGTAGGAAATAATCAAGCTACTATCTTCACAAATGATCCTGTTTGTGCCATCATTATGAAGGGTTTTAGGATAGAGGTCAAAGCACCAAAGGGAAGAGAGAAACTGAGTCCCAGGGAAGGGCCTTGATCTTGGAGCCTACTCAGTGGTATAGCCACAGGAATTCACACTGGACCAACCAGTTAAGAGATCCAAACTCTTTAAGTATCTCTGGCCCCTGAACATCAACCTAGAGCCTTCAGTGTGTGTGTGTTTGACAGGAGATTCGTCCCCTTTTTCCGGGTAACCTCAGGGGCACTAATCACACTATGCTCTGCTGGATTGGAATGATACCATCCCCTCCAAAATTCATGCTGAAATGTAATCCCCAAGACAACAGTATTAAGAGGCATGGTCTTCGGGATATAATTGAGTTGGGAAAGATCCACCCTCATAATTGGGATTAGCACCCTTATAGGAGGGCTGAGCTTAGAAGGGAATTGTGTCTTACCTTCTCACCTGCTGTCAGGTGAGGACACAGCCACAAGGCACTTTTGAACAAAATATGGGGTTACTCACCTCCATAAAGAAAAGAGAAATGGTCATAGAATGAAAAGCTCAGAAAAGAGAAATGGTCATAGAATGAAAAACTCAGATAGAGTTTTCCACACCTATTGAAATTGGTGCTATGAAACCGTTTGTAAATGAAGGAGAATTCAGTTTCAAATCCCTAATAGGGGTTTCAGAGGCTCTATTCACAAATCTGGGATTTCTATATTTCATTGGAAGTTCTCAGTGCCGGTAGGAGGAAAAGGACAGGATTGCTGCCTTAATTTTCCCAGAGACTCTCATGTTAGATAAGATTGTTCATCCTCAGGACATGACAAAAATGACTCCTGGGATTGAATCACTCCTCAGTAGCCCAAGAAATGTAAAGTTATTTTCAGCCTAAGACTCCCAGCTATCAGTAGGATCACTTTCTATTGTTTGCCAAAATATCAGCATTTCAAATGGACTTCAGTAGAACTGAAACTAGTGTTCAAAAATTAACATTGCCCTTGAATTCCAAGGTAGTCCATTTGCGTTACAAACAATTCTTTATAGAATTGTATTTATGGAGAGTCTAAGTAGGGTATTTACATGGGAGTCTGCTGAGGCCTTCAGTCATTTATTCATTATCAATTACTTATTCAAATATTTATTAATCACTGATGGTGTGCCAGATCCTAGGCTAGATGGTGAGGATGGGAAAGTGTGCCCTCCTGGTGGATACATCACCCTGGAGGCCCGTGGTACTAAATCCGCCCACTGAGAGCTGTAAATTAGCACAGAACAAGTCCTAAAAGCTCATGACCACAGAATATGTCCTTGTTAAGGAGGTTAGGAACCACCCTATGAGAAAATGACTACTGATGTCACTACTGATGAATCAGTAAGTGCAAGATGAGGAGGTGGAGATGGAAGCCACAACAGCCCCAGGCAGAGAGACAGCACATGCCCCAGGCTTGTGGCAGGAGGGAGACTGTGGAATATACCAAGAACTGAAAGAATGTCCCTGTGCTTTGAGTTGAAAAGTGAGATGGGCCACAGAGAGACAGGGATGCCAGAGGACGCCATGCAGATATTTTCTTCAACAGGGAGGTGGCATGATCTCATTTGTGGCTAAAGCATCCCTCTGGCTTCAGTAGAGAGACCAGGCTGGAATGCAGGAAGTGGGTGCCTAACATCACACCTGCTGCTCCATGAAAGCATCAATAGACCCAGCAGCGCTAACAGCAGCACTAGCCGCAAGCAACACCGAGGGGTCCTTGATCTGCAGCCCTGTGCGCAGAACTTTGCCCGCACTCTCTAACGGATGGTGTCCAACACTCTGCGAGAAGGGAAACATTAGTATCTCCATGTTACAGGAGAGCAAGACAGGCTCAGGAAAACACCGAGGCTTGCCCTTGGTCATGCAGCTTGTAAGCATCACACGTAGGATAAAAACCAGGCAGTCTGACTTCATAGCCTGCTCTTGACTGTGGAAGACAGTTATTCAAATAGATTTGGACATTTTCACATTTTCTGAAAGAGGGGATTGCGTAGAATGGAATATATATCTGGGCTCAAATAATAGACGGTGAGTATGAAAGGACGTACTTTGATATGTACACAGAATGAAGAATTTCAAACTCACATATTTGCTATCTCCTATGGGTCCAGACAAAAAGAGAAAGAGTTAGGAAAAGCAGTGGGAACTCTAGATTCCACGCCATTTATAGACGCAGAAGCTGTTCCTTTGCTCCCACTATTTGTAAGCAACTGTGCAGTCCCAGAATTGCCGAATATTATAGTTTCTCCAACAGATACCAGGTATATGGAATTAAATGTGCATGCTCCCAAGTTTCAAATTCAGACAACACATTCTGTGTTTTTAACATTCTACAGGTTAACACTAAATTGTCAAAGCAGAAATAGGCTATTAGAGAAAATAACTACCAGCAGAGATCTGTTAAAATTTTCGGATTTTTTTTTTTTGATTTGGAATTTGAGTGACTACTTGGAATTGTTCCAGAGGAGTGGTCTGCATGCTGTGAGCATAGTATGCACAGTGGACTCAGGGGCTGCTGGTACCAAGTGTTTTTAGCAAGGTCATGGGATAAGCTCTTGCTACTTGAGACATGAACTTCACGTCTGAGCCCAGGGGCATGGAAGAATGAACTTCGTAATTGATCGTAAGGCACAAGAGCAAAGTCTCCTGGCGTATTAAGGGTATTATCAATCTAAGACGGATGAATGTGTTTCCACACACCACTAATGTCCTAGCTCTGTGAAGAATTTAAGCAGCAGCTTTGAATTATAAATAGGAATAAGACCAATAATAGGGGAAAAGTAAATATAAGTTAGTGTACAACTTTTCTGAGTTAGACTTGAGGCTATGTTCCCTTGCTGATGTGTTCCCTTGTTTCTCATTAAGCTAATTAGAGCTGCATATGCAAATGAGGTCCATGAAGCCCAATGCTGCCAGTGTAACTGGCTAAGCGATCTCGGCATGTCTCCATTTAATGTTTCCTGTGCTCTCTGTAACTCTAAATAGAATTATGGAAATCTCTTTGGCAACATAATGAAAAGAAAATCAAGTTGGACTAGCAAATCCATTGACTTTTCAATGGACAGCAATAAAAGCAATTTATTGTTTTTTGAACTCAAAGAACTAGTATTCTTTGTCAGTCCCGATTACGTGCTCAAAGAAGAGAAATGACGCTGTGTCTTCATGAAAAGACTAGTAGAATTGAGGGTCAAGGTCTTTTTAGTGGAAAAAAAAAAAACAATCAATAGATATACACATAAAAGAAAAAAAAAAGTCAGTGCATTTTTTTTCATATTCTAAGTAAACTACATGCATTTTCTTTGATGTGAAATAAGGGTTTTCTTCTGGTTTTTGTTTTGTTTGATGTTTTAAGCAAATCAGCCCTCAGGTTTTACAGCACACAGCTGCAGGTGCCTTAACTCTTTTATAAACCAATGTCATTCCATTGCCTTGAAGAGTACTAGGGACATCTGGTTTCCAGACACACGTGCTCTAATTGTGTACAGCTATGCAGAGAAGCAGAACTAAAATGCGTATTTTAGAGCAGAGGATGTTTTATAGCAATCACTTTTTAGTAGTCGTTCTTAACTGGCAGTGGTTTTTCTCTCTCCCTTCCTTTCTGTGGACTTTGGGAAATGTCTGGAGATATTTTTATTTGTCAAAATTGAGAAGGTGCTGTGACATTTACCAGACAGAAGACAAAGATACTGCTAAACATCCATCCTGAAGTGTCCAGGACAGATCCCCACAGCAAAGGGCTGCCGGGTCCACAGTGTCAACAGCGCTGCCTTGTACAGAAAAGTCTAGACAGTGCTCTGCCTCTGGGCTGGGTGTGGGCCAGGGGCAGCATTGTTGATCAGGGCTGTAGGTTAGGACAAGAACTCAAGGGCAGAGCAAGGATGTTCTTGAATCTTCCAGCACCTCTGACCCGGTTTGTCACCTTATCTAGCCTTGATGACCTTCGAATCACAATGGCTGATGTGCCTATTCTGCTTTTCAAACCTCCCTAGAATTCCCCTTTGACAACTCTAACCTTGTTGCATAGGAGGTTCCAGTCATCAACAGAAGGTCACCAGCTCAGTGACACTGTATATGAATATGATGAATATGTTGCATTCATAGAATAAAACTAGCTTTTTATCACCATAAAGTTCTCCTTCTAAACAAGTGAAATGACCTTAAGAAAATAAGTGCCTATACACATGCAAATTAAGAAATGTCAAAATCTGTAGCTGGTGCATACTTGTAAAACATTAAAATGAGCCCCCATCCTGATCCCCCCAACCTTAATTTAACACTGTTGCTACAGTAGCTACACCTGTGTTTCTTGAACAATAGCCACTCACCCTGCACGTCATGGTAACAGTACTCTGACATGGTGGGGTATCCCCTGGGCCTGGATAAAAATAAACACTGCTCTTCACAATCTTCCTTATGGACAGAGATGGCTAGGGCCTTAGTCTGCAGTAACTAGATACAGGTAAAATTATCGAGTAGACCTTCCAGGAGAGCTCCTTAAAAGGCTATTGACTCAGCTGCACTTATTTTTTCATGCTTTTCCCATTCTTGGGGATGTTGATGCAATGTTGGTGTTACAGAAGCCACTTGCAGTTAAAGAGGCAACGTTAAGAATTACATCAGGTAGGGAAAATTGCAAAGCTGGGAAATATAATGAGCTTTAAAAAATTAAGGCAATAAAGTCTCTGTGTACTAACTCTAAATTACCCACTGTGTAATTTTGTGTTAAGTGAGAGGGAAAGAAAAAGACCAGCCTTTATCAAGTCTTTCCTTTTCTCTGTGATTAACAGTCTATTCAATTCTAATTCTTTTATTTTCTGTGTTCTTAAAGATAGTCTTTAAATCTGCTTTCACATTTAAAGTATGCATATCTATTTGCCATTATCATTTTCCTACCTTTTCCCTTCAAACTACCAGTTTTCAGTAAATAAAATATTGATAGCTTTCTTCTTCTTTTTCATAAGTCAATGTTGAATATTATTTATTTGCCTGAAATTTTTAACAACTTTCCATTGGCAATCCAATTGCTAAGCTAAACAGAATTGTTGCTTTAAACAATTAAAAAGGAAGTTGAGCCCTACTCATTGTCTCTAAACTGTACAATAACCTTTAAAATAAACTTTAAATTGTTACTCTCAGCATCCCAAATCTATATTTGCTATTATTTAAAGAAAAAAAATCAGCAGTATTTTATATCACTAAGCATCTAAACACATGGTTCTGAAGTTGGGAGTAAGTTTATCTCATTAGGAAGATTTGGAAATGTGAAACGTCTTTGGTTATGGACACTCAGGTGTTAGAGGACGGTCATGCTACTGGCAGACAGTAAAGGAGAGACCAGGAACGGGAATGAACACTCAATAATTCACGGGACAGCCCATACAACAAAGAAGGATCTAGTCCACTGTCCATAGCGCCTGGGCTGAGAAACTCTAGCTTAAATAGAATGGCCTAAATTGTAAAAGGATTTTACACTCAAGAGAGATGTGACTTTGTGAGAATTCGAAAGCAACTGTCTTTAAATAAAGGACAGAAACATGATCGTATGAGTGGCCATCACCGTTCCAACTCCCAGGGTGATTTCCCAGAGACATAAACCAAATTTATATTCATTACAAAAGAGAAACTTAGGTTGCTCCCTCTGCAAATACTATAGTTTAAATTCTGAGCACCTCTAGGCAATGGGATTAGTGGTGGGTGACAGCGCCTATCCTGAACTGCAATCAAAAGCTTCAAATTTCAGTGCACAGGGGATTTAAGACTGGATTTTAAAGATTGGTCTGGATAACACATAGGTCTCAATGATTGACAGCTTTCACTAATGACTCTAACTTACAAATCAATGTCCTTTGTTCTCTGCTTTCATGAATTAATACATTGAGGAGGAAAAAGATTCTTATTTGACCCTTGAAAGATTTTGCATAATTCAAATTCAACTCTTAAGAACCAAAAATTTTGCCTCATTCATATCCTGCATTTTTCAGAAGACGAAAGCTAAAAATGATTAAACATCGTCAGAACATCCATGTAGTATTGCCCAAATATTAATATTTTTCTTCAACCATGGAGACAATTTTATGGGAAAATGTTGCTTCATAGAAGTGATAGGCAACTATGAATTAATATACATACATGTATTCATATATACACAGACACATCTTTTCAATTTTCTAATGGAAAATAGAAAATTTATTCTATTGGAGTAAGAAAAAATGCAAGGAAAATCTTGACTCTTTTTTTTTTTTAACTACAGTTCAATCTGACATTCACAGATATTTCCAAACAAGCCTGTGGAAGAACTCTGCATGGTGAGAATGCACAAAGGCCGTACTGGCGAAAGCTTGAACCTCAGCCAAATTGTGTCTGGGATTCTCTGGGAGCAGGAGAGAGGGGAGGCCGGTAGGAGCTCCCAGAGTCCCTGTCCTGCTCACCTCCCATCTCACCAAAGAAGCCACCAGGAAGCAGGGGCCCCGGGGCTCTGTGGAGACAGGTAGTGCTTTGAGCTGTCATAGGGCAGCAGATCACAGCACCACGTAGCTGCAGGCTGGGTCAAGTCCTCAGCAGAAGTGCTGTAGTCAGCTGCACCCTTTAAGTGTCATCCTTTTTGGGGTGTGGGACAAAGGACCTTAGGATGCCTGTACCTTTGTCTATCTTCCTTTTACTATCCCTGTAACTGACAGACTGTCTGCATCCAAAAGCACCTTGTTGCGTTTCTATCAGTGAAATCGGTCAAGCCTTGGTCTTGGCCTGGTCTAGCTGGGGCTTGCTGGGCATCACAGAGGACAGCTGAGGTTGGAAACCCCACCAAGGATGGAAAGAAAAATCACACTGTCACAAAAGAGCTCACACGTCGGGTGAACTTAAATGCTAGCAAGATCCAGGGAAGGTGACAAGGAGAAGAAAAATGGGATTATTGTTCTTAAGTAGTAAATCCTGGAAACTATGCTCAGCTGAAGGTGTTGTGCTCTGTGCAGAAACGGGCAGGACCCTGACCCAGTTGTCCTTCCCATGGAGAAATGGGAGGCTGAAATTGGTACTATTTTCTGACAATTCTATCAGCGTGTAATACACATGTGACTTCAACCGTTCTACACAAGCACATCCCTTCTGATGTCTCCTGCAGAACCAGACTCAGTGCTTGGTTCTGCTACTTTCAGACTCTGCAGTACTTGGCAAATTACATAACTTTTGTTTTGTTTTGTTTTGTTTTAAATCATAGCTGTGTACATTAGTGCAATCGTGGGGTACAACGTGCTGGCTCCATATACAATCTGAAACATTTTCGTCAAACTGTTTCACATCGCCTTCATGGCACTTACGTAGTTATTGCATGAAGACATTTGTATTCTGCATTTGGTAAGTTTCATCTGTACCCTTCTAGTTTTGTTTTCTATAAATAAGGAAATAGTGCTGGCTTTTTGAAGTTTGGGCTTTTTCAAATACAAAAAAAAGAGAGTGAGATATGAGTAACAGAATCTTTAACTCAAACTCCCTTAAACGAGGAAATTGCTCTTTTCCCCTAAGTCCAGTGCATTACTGACAACAGGATACTTGGCCGGGGAACTCAAGAGCTCAGTGGTGTCATAGGATCATGCTCTATGGGAGTTAACAGAACTCTTCAGAAGAATTTTTATTATAATCTACACTTTTAAAAGAGCAGTGACTGAGCTCAGAGAGATTGGAAACTCATCAGCACCCAGAGTTGGAGAAGAGGACAGCTCAGGGGGAGGATAATAGTTTTCTAAACACATGAACATCCATTAAATAGAATGAATTATAAATTTAAAGACTTCTTGTAAAGCCCAGGACTAGATAGCTATGCTAGTGAATTCTACCAGATATCTCAATAGTATTAATAACTAATTCTTCATAAAAAACCTTCTAAAATATCAGAAGAGATAATACCTCTTAACTCTTTGTAATAGGGCAGTGTTATTCTATACCACAACCACACTCATTCCTTTATGAGAAAAGAAATCTCAAACTAATACCACTTATAAATAGAGGTACACAAATGCTCAGCAAAATACTAGTCAATTAATACAACAATATATGAAAAGGGATATACACCATGATCAAGTGGGATTTCTCCCAGGAATAGAAAAGCTGTTTAAACATCAGAATATCCATGAATGTACTATACCGTATCCTTAGAACAAAGGTCAAGGACCACTTCATCATCTCAATAAACACAGCAAGAATTATGAAATTCAATGTCCTTTCAGTATAAAAATTTTAAATAAAAAGAGGAATAGAAGGGAATTTCCTCATCCTGAAAATTTCCTCTATAAACATGGCAAAGTTGACATCTAATGGAATGGGAAAGTGCAGGATGTTTCTTCCTAATGCCCTGAAAGACACAGATGTCAGTTTTCACTACTTCTTTTTACCATTGTATTGGAAATTTTAGCTAAGGCAATGAGGCAAGAAAGTGAAATAAAAGGCCTCTAGATTGAAAGTGACCGGGCGTGGTGGCTCACACTTGTAATCCTAGCACCCTGGGAGGCTGAGGCAAGTGGATTGCTCTGAGCTCAGAAGTTCGAGACCAGCAAGAGCCAGAGTGAGACCTCGTCTCTACTAAAATAAAGCCAGGCATTCTGGCAGGCACCTGTAGTCCTAGCTACTTGGGAGGCTGAGGCAAGAGAATCACTTAAGCCTAATGAGTTGGAGGTTACTATGAGCTACGATACCACAGTACTCTACTGAGGGCCACAAAGTGAGACTCTGTCTCAATAAAAAATAAATAAAAAAAGAAAAACCACAACAAAAAAAACCCCCCCAAACTAAGAAGATTGAAAGCCAATTGAAAGCAAAAAAAAAAAAAAAAAAAGAAAAGAAAAGAAAAGGAAGAAGTGAAACTATGCTATTTGCAGATGGCATAATCCTATATTTATAAAATGCTTAAAAATTAATTTAAAAAACCTTTTTTAGAGCTAAGAAAATACTTTAGTTATTCAGCAAGTTTGCAAGAGATTAAATGAACATTCAAAAATCAGTTGTATTTCTGTACACCAGAAATAGGTAATGCAAAAATTAAAGCAAACAATTCCATTTATATAGCATCAAAAATAAGATACTTGAAAAGATTAACAAAAGGAGCATGAAACTTGTTCTCTGAAAGAGACAGAACCGTTTAAAAGAAATTAATTTTCTCGCTCCATTATAACCTCATGGGGCCACCATGAAGTCTGTCGTGGACTAAAATGTCTTTAGGTGGCACATGACTAAAATGCAAGGAACCAGGACAGATAAAACAATCTGGAAGAACACAGAGGTCTCAACCTTTTTGATTCTAAAGCGAGCCACAATGCTGTAGTTCAAGACCATGTAGCACCTGTTCAAGGTTAGACATGTACATCAGTGGAAAAGAAATGCAAGTCCAGAAATAGTGCCTGGTGCTTCTGAGGAAGGGGAACAATTTAAACATTCCTTCACCACTGGTGGTATTTGAGTCTGTAAAACAGACCGGATGCACATTTTACTGACAATACTGTAAGACTCCTCTCCCTCGGTGGGCTGGGACCCTGTTCCTCCTCTTTCAGGTGCAGATAAAGTGATGTGTGAGTATCATTAGCGTTAATCCTCCAGCAACCCTAGCAAGTGTCCGTGTCTCACACCGTGCAGGAGAGGAAAGTGAGACACACAGTTGGAGTGACTAAGCAGTTGAAGTTGAAATGCAAACTGAAGGAGGCTGAGTCCAGAATTTGCATTCTTAATCATTGCATTCTTAATGCCTAATGACATTACGCCATATTTAATTTTGTTTCCAGAAACAGCTGGTTATGATGAGGACACTATCCATGTGAGACTTAAGAACAGCTGGAGGTTATCACCTTATAGATGCCCTCCATTGGGGACTGTTTCTGGACTGGCAGTGGGCTCATTACGGAATCAACATCATACTGAGTATACTAAAAGTGTAGAATAAAGGTTTGTAAGTGTTCACAAACTAGGAAGTTACCCAGAGAAGCAATATTCAACACGGTGTGAGTGGCCACACCGTGAGACAATTGCGTTTATACACGGTATACAGCCTTAGACAGACCTCCAAGTGGGCGCGGCAATTGTATTAACTATTTAAACGTTTAAAAAAAATAAATGTTTTAAAACAACATTCTGGGGAATTATCAGTTGAATTAGACTTTAGTAATGTCTCCCAAGACTCAGAACGTCCCAACATCATCTCCCCAGGTGTCCTCAAACTTTTAAAACCAGGGGCCAATTAACTATCCCTCAGACCTTTGGAGGGCTGGACTATAGTTTAAAAAAAAACAACAAAACTATGAACAAATTCCTATGCACACTGCACACAAGTCTTATTTTGAAGTAAAAAACAAAACGGGAACAAATACAATTCACACCAACGCATGTGGCCCGCAGGCCGTAGTATGAGGACCCCTGCTTTAGACAATATTCCCTCTTTCAATTCCTTTTTCACCCCTGAGCACAACCTCCTCGCCTCCCCTCTGCCTCCCTTTGCAGTGACGAGTGTCCCCAGGCTGAGAGGCGCTGTGCAATCAACGTGGCTACCTCGCCCCTGTAACCGGGAGCATGCTTCGTTTTAGGCTTTATCTGTCTCACTGGTAAAGGGAATTCACAACTACTTCCTCATCACATTCTTTAAACATTCTCTGCTGTAAATTACGGTAAGAATCAGCATTCAGGCAAGTTCTATTTTTTGTTTGGTTCTGAATGAGCCCAAATCCTAACCTAGCACAATCAGTTTAAAATCATCCTGGGGTGGTGAACTCCAATACTTAAGTGAAAAGCAAGAAAACTCTAAACGGTGGGAAGCCACAGGGACTGTGGTGAACCAGAAATCCCCGTGCGTTAGCAGAGTGAACTCTCAGCTCTGCGTGACTATTTCCCAGTCTGACTGAGGCCATGGACGGGCAAATCGTCTAATAAAAGGGGACTAACTTGAAATGTGAATATTTAACTGAAATCCCACTATTTAAAAATGTTGGCAATGCATGAGCGCTAAATGTAAACACAGAGCACTTTTAAAGGTAAACACACACAATAGGGTAGATTTTATCTGATAATTTCCATGTGCCATCTCTGGACTACATACTGCTATTCCATCACAAAGCCAAGGTTTCTTTCAAGTATATGACATCCTTCAATTGGCAGCATTCTACTGAAATCTTCTCTTCACTTCTTGAACTCAGTATATTTCCAAAATACTTTGCATTCAACTTTTAAAAATGCTTATATGGCTTCACTTAGAATCATATGGGGAGATGCAATTTACATGAGAAACCACACTTTGTGTTAGGAAGTTAAGTAAATCCAGAGTGAGAAATCAGAACTACAAGGTGTACCATGTAAAAGAATTATGCATGAATTTAAATCTGTTCTGTTCATTCAGCTGATGAAATTGTCAAATGCTATTTTGCATTCATGGTTACAAGCAGACCAGGTATGAAGAGCGTTCTGGAAAGCTTTGTATAAAATTACTGATTTTGCATATTTAATCTTAACATGAAAATGAATGAGATAATCTTTAAAAGAGTTTGTACACTTTTAAATGAAGTCAGCTTAAAGGATAAGATTTGGAAAATAAGCACGCTTTTCCTAGACAGGTGTCAGTGGGATGCCTATCTGAATTTAATGAATCTAATTATACATATACACTCCATTGAGTGTCAACTCGGAGCCATTTTATTACATTATCTGGGATTTAGGATGGCTGACTAATCCTTAATATCACAAACAGGTTTTCAAGTCATAGTTTTAGAAATTTTTTTTTCACAATGGAAAGTATCTTGCTCTGTGGTATAATCCCTAAGTTATTTAGAGTTGACCCCTGAGTGGACATAACAGGCATGGATAGATGTCAGAAAGTGAATGTCTTACAAATACAAAGTGTTGTAAAATAAACTGCATGGACATTAAATCTTTGGCTTATTATTTGCTATCACAAATCTCAATTTCTTCTGGCTGAATAAAAAGTTTGATCTTGTGAATGAGCATCTTCATTTTCTTTTTTTCTAATTTTTTTTTTGAGACAGAGCCTCAAGCTGTTACCCTGGATAGAGTGCTGTAACATCACAGCTCACAGCAACCTCCAATTCCTGGACTCAAGCGAGTCTCTTGCCTCCGCCTCCCAAGTAGCTAGGACTACAGGCACCCGCCACAACGCCTGGCCATTTTTTGGTTGCAGCCGTCATTGTTATTTGGCTGGCCTGGGTTGGATTTGAACCTGCCAGCTCAGGTGTACGTGGCTGGTGCCTTAGCCCATTGAGCCACAGGTGCCGAGCTGGGCATCTTCATTTATCTCTCTCTCTCTCTTCCCACTCCTCTCTTTTCCCTTTTTGGAGTGATTACTGAAACACTACTAAAACATTAACAAAACTGTTAGAAACACAGGTTGGGGCCTTTCATGCGACGATGATAAGGGTCTCATCAGGGCTCCCTGACAGAAGTCTCGGGAGAATGCGAGGCTCACAGTGACCCCTTTATTGTGGGCACCCGCCATTCCTTGCATCTGTGCAGAGGCTGAGGGGCCAGGATTCTGAGTTAGGGGCACTGGGAGGGAGGGGAAGAGGAGAAGCAGCTTCATCTCTGGGGCTGGCCTTGCAAGTAAAGAGTGCCCTGTTTTGCTAAGAAAGTGAGGAGGCTGTGAACGTTCACCCATGAATAATCACTATGCCTGTTGATCTTGCTCATGCCATGTTTTTTTTCACTGAGCTGTGGGCTCCGAGGAAGGTCTCTGGGTATTCAGTACATGCTTAGCAAACACATCTTGAGTGAATGGGTAAATGTTCTCAGAAGACTCAGATTTCATTTGAGTGCGTAGCTGAGGGAGCCCAAGAGCCCAGGACACTGCCCCTCAGCACCTTATAGTGTCTGAGGCTGAGTGGGAGGTCCTTGTCTTGTGAAACTCTTATCTAGGTCTGCTTTGAGGGTTCAAACGAGGTCAAGGTGTAGAGATTTGTGTCCAGTCCCCAGATGCCAGGGATGCTGCATAATCCCATGCCCTGCTGAGACCAGAGGGAGAAAGTCCCTCCCTAGTGGGCTCTGGTCTCTTTCAGGTGCAGATGAAGGAGTCAGGGAGTGCTGGGCTGCTGCGTGCCGCTGACTGTGTAAGGGGACACCCGTGTTCTTGTTCCTGGATCCCTTCAGAAAAATCCCAGTACACATAAAGTCCTCTTTTTCAATATAGCTTGAAAAAGTAAACCCCCCAGCAGGAGTGATTTAAGAGAAGTGCCCAGAGAATGAGAGCTAGTGGAATTATTTCCTCGTCCTCTTTCTCTCCCACTTTTTATATCAATGGTGAGCGAGAGGAGAATAAGTTAAGGCCTTTTGCCACTGTTACTCATCAGAATTCTCTGTCCTGACAGTGAAAAGAATTCCATCAGTTGAGCAAACTTTTGCCGAGGATCCAGCAAATTTGTCCTCAGAGCCGAAGATGTAAAAGAAGAGGATGTGGGGATTCTTCCCCGGAAGACTCATGTCCATTACACGGTAAGTGGAAAGGGAAGGGCTCAGGGACTACAGGAATTTAATCGACTTGAGCAGGCTTCTTTATGAGGGCCATCCTGAGGCCGCTGGCTAAAACTAGCCCCTGAAGGTCCCTAAAGCCTGTGGGTCACTCATTGCTATACTGAAGTCTCTGCTCTGGGAGGCGCCATTGCTTCATGCAATCCCACCCACAGCACCCATCAGCCAACACAAGATATTCTGAACCAGCAGATGACCTCCGAACGTGGACACGTTCCTCCCATGACATAGAACCGAGAACCTTGTCTAATTCCTCTTTCCTTTTTGACCTGCATTCTTGTAATTTCTCTTTCTCTCAGTTTCTGTCTATCTCTGAAAGCTGCTCCTAGTGGTTCTTTTTCTCTCTTCTCTCCTCTTTGTTTCAATTGTTAGTTCTGAACGGACTCATTCTAGTGTCATTCTCAGAGTACTCCAAACAGCAGTAGACTCTGCCCTCAACCTTGCTGATTCCTGGGTAGGTCCTCATCATGTAATCAGCTCCATGAAAAGATTTCGATAACCCCTATACGTTTTTTAATAGCCCTCTCCCTTAACTATTTGACCTTGTGAGTTATTTCCCAGATATGGTGGATTTTCTGTAAGATGAAGGAGTCGAGATTCTGAAGGCCCCTGGACTGACTTCTTGATGCCAAAATTTGCTGCCTCCCACAACGTACGTGGCCCCTAGTGAGCTACGTCAAGACCTGCTCCGAGAAATGTGACCCCTCCTTGACCTTCCTTAATCTGAGAGGGATTCAAGGTGGCTTCTCCCATTCTCCTTTCTTCCTTCCAAATAATCCTTGTCTCAGTAATTGGATCTTTGTGGGATAAGCAACTGCACCTCTGCTGAAGTCTCCTCGCAGTCTCAGCAACAATCAGACCTCCATGGTACACGTCTCTGGGCAGTTTTGATCTCATCAAAGGAGACCATTGGCAATAAACTTCTGACTTTTTGTGTCCATCTCTTCCAGAAAGAGAATGAATTGCTAAAATCTATTGTTCAGAGTCTAAGAGGTTCTAAATTTGAATTTGACAACCACCATCATGCAATGTACCAATTATTTGTCCCCAGAGATAGACAAATAGAAACTCAAATATGTGATCCGGCTAACATCAGCCCTGGGTCAGCCTCTTGTCATGAACAGCTCTTTTTCCTGAATCTCTATGTGCCTCCCTGCCTCCTTCATGCCCAGGGCCAGGATCTTGTTTGCCTCATATTAACTCCTCTGCGTATCAGGAGTGGTATTTCAAGACTGGGCTGCACAGAGATTCTACCCTAATTCTGTAAGTCACCAAAGCTACAAATCCCCACTGAGACTTGAGCTTCAAAACAAGGGCAACCTTGATTGATTCTTTAGGAATGCTGTCTGGGGAAATTATTGACTTGTTGTTTATGCAAGCAACCTGAGCAGTGCTCCCAAAGATGAAAGTTCTACAAGTGAAAATAGGCTGTAAGAGATTATGATTATGTCTGGTAGAAGTTCATGGTATCACGCAGCTCACAGGAGACGCGTCTCTATCTGAGCAGACTGGAGAGCTTTCCACTGCTCTTCATCATTCATCATTTCTCTTCAAAACAATAAAAGGAAATAGGAGGCTTTTCGGGAGTTATTTTCAGACACGATGGAGAAGCACACCCAATATGAATATTTATCTGGAGAAGACAGTCACATGCAAGCATTTCAAGAGTGGAGAGATACATAGCTTTATTGTGATGTTTTCTTCTCTCTTCTTGATGAAGGTGAATTATTTAATGCAGTTACTAACTTCCAGGTTTTCAATTTAATGAGATTCACCAGCTCCACTTTTGACAATTTATTTTCTATCAGACTTTCAACTAAAATCTGGAGATAAAAGTGTTTTCCATCAAAGAACTGTGATTTTCTTTTTGTATGCAGCATATTCAAATAGCATAAATTCAGATGTACCATATCAGACCTCTCTGGCAACCATGTTAAAAGCTCCACTGTTAGGCTTGAATGCCGAGGCTCAAGCCTGTAATCCCAGCACCTTGGGGGACCAAAACGGGAGGATCTCTTGAGCCCAGAAGTTCAAGACCAGCTTGCCAAAAATGGTGACACATTGTATCTACAAAAATTGAAATATTAACTAGGCATATACCTGAGCCTGGAGTTCCAGCTACTTGAGAGGCAGGTGGATTGCTTGAGCCCAGGAGTTGGAAGCTACAGTGAGCTATGATTGTGCCACTTACTCCAGCCAGGGTGACAGAGCAAGACCTCTTCTCAAACAAGAACACAAAAACCCCACGAAGAACATGTTCCAGCTGGAACATGTTCTTCGTGGGGTTTTTGTGTTCTTGTTTG
>CAUYON010011853.1:0-16937 GCA_963573935.1 Arctocebus calabarensis | reverse complement strand
CAACTGGGCTCGGTGAGACTGGGGAGAGAAGACTTCAGGCATCTCTGGCTGGCAAGATCTGCCCAGAAACATCCCTTTGGGGACACAGGGAGACAGTGTGAGATTTCTGAACCCCCTGAGGAAGACAAAAGCAGTGGAGATCTGGCAAGTGCTTGTGTGTGTTCGTTCAGTCTAATCCTGCCAGCAGCTGTGGCTGCAGCAGCAGTGAGATTGCAAACTGGAAAGGCCTCACCTGTGAGCTGTTTGGGTTTCTTTTGGACTTGGCACTCGGTTAAACTGCCTTGGGAGAACTGGGGCAAAAGTGTGGAGGTCTTTGAGTGTTGTCTGGGGCTCCAGACGGAGCTACCAGTGTTTGGTTGTGGGCCATGCGGAGCCATCCTAGGAGAACTGTCCTGGCAAGCTCCACCCTCAGGGTAGCAGAACAAGCATCGGGTGGGAGCGAGTAATCTAGTAATTGAGCAGCCTAAAAGCGGGGCCTAAAATGCCTTGCGACTTAGCCCTCAGGGGGATAGGGTGAGACCGGTTTTGGCACACAGGGTAAGTGGATAGCCACATAAGGATCCCAGCGACAAGCGCTTCCCTGGGAAAGCTTCTGCTTAGCCCAAGTTAGCAATTTAAAGTGCCTTCTAAGCAGCCTGAGGAGGATTTAAGCTCTCCACCCTGCAGGGTTTGAGAAATCATTAAAGGTCTCCAGTCTCCATTTTGTTCAGCCATATCAACATTGTGATTAACATATCATACCCCAAAAGATCACCTCTTGCCCAGACAATGTCAACAAGATATATATACTGCTTTGTTTTTTGATTTTGTTTTGTTTTGTGGTCTTTTTGTTGTTGTTGTTTGTTTGTTTGTTTTCATTATTTTTGTTTTGTTTTTAATTTCAACATTTTCCTTAAAGATTTTTCTTTTTTTTTCTTTTATTTCTTCATATTTCTAGTTTAAATATAATTTTCCATTGTTGCCTTTTTCAGCAATTAGACTTCAGTTTTGCTAGTGTTTCTACCCATAAAAATTGTTTTTTTTCCCCAATCTCATCCCGTAAAGTTTTTGGGTGGCTTGTTTTGATTTGATTTATTGCATTTTTGTCTTCCCCCTCTACTTAGTGGAGGTGGGATACTGTGTCCAAACAGGCTGGCAAAGAGTTGCTGACCTAATCACCGAACCCAGCACCCTCAGAGGTTGGGGGTTCTTAAGGTTGGGTCAAATTACCCTACTCTACTATATTGTTCCCATTCCCCTCTTTCTGTGCCTCTCTTCTTTTGGTCAATAGTTGCTTCTACCTACCCCCTCTCCTTCCTCCTTTTTCTTTTCCTTTCTTTTTTCCCTTCTTGCTCTTCAATCTTCTCATCCTCTGGTCCTGTACCAAAAGGACTCATCGAAAACCTAGTCCAGAAGCATGGCAATTTAAAGAGCAGGAGGAAGTGAAAGGAAAATTAGGGCAAGGAAACAGATAAAAGAAATCACTCATGAGGAAGAATTAGCAGAAAACTCCTGGCATCATGAAAAACCAATCCAGAGCACCACCCCCCAAGGGGTTGTGAGGTAGATACTGCAGAGGATTCCACCTATAAGGAAATGTTAGGAATGTCAGAAAGGGAATTTAGAATATAGATGATGAAAACAATCAAGGAAATAAAGGAAGAAATGAAGGAAAATGCTGATAAAATGGAAAAAGAAATCCAAAACCAGAATTGATTAATAGAAGAATATAAAAAGGATATGGCAGAGATGAGGGAAATGGAGCAGTCAATTAGGGAACTTAAAGATGCAGTAGAAAGTATTAACAACTGACTAGACCATGCAGAAGAAGGAATCTCAGAGGTAGAGGACAAAGCTCTTGAGATAACTCAGATACTTAAAGAGGCAGAAAAGAAGAGAGAGAAAGCAGAACGTTCACTGGTAGAATTATGGGACTCTATGAAGTGTTCAAATATATGAGTTATAGGTATCCCAGAAGGGGTAGAAGAAAGCCCCAGGGGAATGGAAGCCATGCTAGAGAATATTATAAATGAAAATTTCCCAAATATCACCAAAGATTCTGACACTCTCCTTTCAGAGGGATATCAGACCCCAGGTTGCCTCAACTCTAACCGAGCTTCCCCAAGACACATAGTGATGAACCTGTCCAAAGTCAAGACAAAAGAAAAATTCTTCAAGGTGTCAGGAGTAAGTGCCAGTTGACCTACAGAGGCAAATTTATCAGGGTAACTGCAGACTTCTCTAATGAAACTTTCCAAGCAAGAAGACAATGGTCATCTACCTTCAATCTACTTAAACAGAACAATCGCCAGCCCAGAATTCTATATCCTGCTAAGCTAAGTTTTAAAATTGATGGAGAAATCAAATCATTTACTGATATATAAACATTGAGGAAATTTGCTACAATAAGGCCAGCTCTACAGGAAATACTCTAACCTGTTCACACTCACCATCAAAATTGATCAACAACAAAATAAGAACTCAGAAATTAAAGGACAGAGCCTAATTTCCACACTGATGCAAAAGATAAAACTAAGCAATGGACTCTCACAAAATAAGATGAAATACAACACTACCACACTCATCAATTATCTCAATAAATGTTAATGGCTTGAATTCCCCACTAAAGAGGCAAAGATTGGCTGACTGGATTAAAAAACACAAGCCATCCATTTTCTGTCTGCAGAAAACACACCTAGCTTCAAAAGACAAATTAAAACTCCAAGTTAAGGGTTGAAAGACAATTTTTTCAGGCAAATGGAATTCAGAAGAAAAGAGGAGTTGCAATCTTATTTTCAGATACATGTGGATTTAAAGCAACTAAAGTCAAAAAAGACAAAGATGGTCACTTTATATTAGTCAAGGGAAAATACAACAAGAAGATGTTTCAATTCTAAATATTTATGCACCCAATTTAAATGATCCCAGATTCTTAAAACAGACCTTACTCAGTCTGAGCAGTATGATATCCTATAATACCACAATAACAGGGAACCTTAATACTCTCCTTACAGAGCTGAACAGATCCTCTAAACAGAAATTAAACAAAGACATAAGGGACTTAAATGAGACCCTAGAACAACAGTGCTTGATACATGCATATAGAACACTTCATCCCACAGATAAAGAATATACATTCTTCTCATCAGCCCATGGAACATTCTCCAAAATTGATCATATCCTAGGACACAAGACAAACCTCAACAGAATCAAAAGAATTGAAATTTTACCTTGTGTTTTCTCAGACCACAAGGCACTAAAGGTGGAACTCAACTCCAACAAAAACGTTCAACCCCACACAAAGGGATGGAAATTAAACAACCTTCTGTTGAATGACACTTGGGTGCAGGAAGAAATAAAACAGGAAATCATTAACTTCCTTGAGCATAACAACAATGAAGACACATGCTACCAAAACCTGTGGGATACTGCAAAAGCAGTTCTAAGAGGAAAATTTATCATTTTAGATGCCTACATTCGAAAAACAGAAAGAGAGCACATAAACAAGCTCACAAGCCATCTTATGGAATTGGAAAAAGAAGAACAATCTAAGCCTAAACCTAGGAGAAGAAAAGAAATAGCCAAAATATAATCAGAGATAAATGAAGTTGGAAACAAAAGAATCATTCAGAAAATTAATGAAACAAGGAGTTAGTTTTTTGAAAAAATAAATAAAATAAATAAACCTTTGGCCAGACTAACTAGAAATAGAAAAGCAAAATCTCTAGTAACCTCAATCAGAAATGATAAAGAAGAAATAGCAACAGATGCCACAGAGATACAGGAGATTATTTCTGAATACTACAAGAAACTCTATACCCAGAAATTTGACAATGTGAAGGAAATGGATCAATATTTGGAATCACATCCTCTCCCTAGTCTTAGCCAGGAAGAAATACATACATCTTCTGAGCAAACCAATTTCAAGCACTGAGATCAAAGAAACAATAAAAAGTCCCCCAACGAAAAAGTTTTCTGGTCCAGATGACTTCACACCAGAATTCTATCAAACCTCCTAAGAAGACCTTATACCTATACTGCAGAAATTATTGCAAAACACTGAGGAGGAAGGAATCTTCCCCAACACATTCTATGAATCAAACATTACCCCCAAACCTGGAAAAGACCCAAGTAAAAAGGAGAACTTCAGGCCAATTTCACTAATGAGTATAGATAAAAAAATTCTCAACAAAATCCTAATAGATTACAGCTTATCATCAAAAAAGTCAGACATCATGATCAAGTGTGTTTCATCCCACAGATGCAAGGCTGGTTTAACATACACAAGTCCATAAATGTTAATCACCATATCAACAGAAGCAAAAACAAAAACCCTTTGATCCTCCCAATTGATGCAGAAAAAGCATTTGATAAAATCCAGTATCCTTTTCTAATTAGAACACTGAGGAGTATAGGCATAGGTGGCACATTTCTTAAACTCATCGAAGCTATCTATGACAAACTCACAACTAATATTTTACTGAATGGAGTAGAACTGAAATTTTTTCCACTTAGAACTGGAACCAGATTAGGTTGTCCTTTATCACTACTTCTATTCAACATAATGCTGGAGGTTCTAGCAAACACAATCAAGAAAGAGAAGGAAATGAAGGGCATCCAAATGGGAGCAGAGGAGGTCAAACTCTCCCTCTTTGCTGATGATATGATCTTATACCTAAAGAACCCCAAAGACTCAACCACAAGACTCCTGAAAGTTACCAAAAAATACAGTGATATCTCAGGATATAAAATCAATGTCTACAAGTCAGTAGCCTTTGTATACACCAATAACAGCCAAGGTGAGAGGCTAATTAAGGACATAATCCCCTTCACCATAGCTTCAAAGAAAATGAAATACCTAGAAATCTACTCAACAAAGAGGTGAAGGACCTCTATAAAGAACATTATGAAACCCTAAGGAAAGAAATAGCAGAGGACTTTAACAAATGAGTGAACATACCATGCTCATGGCTGGGAAAAATCAACATTGTTAAAATGTCTAAACTTCCTAAAGCGATCTACATATTCAATGCCATTTTTAAAGTACCAACATCATACTTTCAAGACTTAGAAAAAGGATTCTGTGTTTTGTATGGAACCAGAAAAAACCTATATAGCTAAAGCAGTTTTTAGTAATAAAAACAAAGCCAGGGGTATCAGCCTACCAGACTTTAGGCTGTACTACAAGGTCATAGTGGTCAAAACGGCATAATATTGGCACAAAAATATTATATTCCAGACATAGACATCTGGAACCGAATAGAAACCAGGAAATAAAACTAACATCTTATAAGAACCTAATCTTTGATAAATGAAACAAGAACATACACTGGGACAAAGAATCCTTATTCAATAAATGGTGTGTGTGGAAGGACTGGATATCCACATGTAAAAGACTAAAACTGGACCCGCACCTTTCTCCACTCACTAAAATTCATTCAAAATGGATAAAAGACCTAAATTTAAGGCATGCAACAATAAAAATCTTCAAAGAGAGCATGGGAAAAACATTTGAAGATATCGGCCTAGGGAAAGACTTTATGAAAAAGATTTTCATGGCAATTGCAACAACAAAAATAAATGAATGGGACTTAATTATTCTTTCTCCTTTAGAAACTCAGTATAAATTACTAGGATGGAAAAGAGGCAGTATGAACTGATTCCAAACAAATTGTAACCCTCACTTGGTTTCAAATAGTTCCCTAACACAAAGTAGAAAAACTAAGGATTTTAGACACAACAGAAGAAGCTGGGAGTTGCTCTGTGACCATAGTGGAACTCTGAGATTATTGATGAGGAAGCACCGTTAATGTCAACCTCATAGTTTATTAGCATATCATTCAAGTTTCTCTAAGCCTAGCTGGAGCGATTCCTAGCCTTCCAGGATACTGTTTCTGATACAGGTAATCAAAACATGGATTTGTCTTTTTCACATTAGGATTTCATATTCCTTAGTATGGCAGCCATAAAAAAGGGGACTGCCATAACTGACTTCCACCAAATCTGAATTCCCTGTTGATATTAGAATTTTCTCAGAGGCTTATAGGAATTTGCCTGATTTCCAATGCCACACTCTTGGGTGAGATTTGACGTTAACTGAATTATTCATACTATTTTCTTTTTATAAAGCCACCAAAATTTTATCATCACTTGACAGCAATACAAAGATAAATGATTCAAACTGTTGTTCAGATAATAAAAGACCAGATCGATGAGCATTTTTATACATCAAAAGAAAATGATTAATATCTTCCAAGTGCGGAGGTTTGTGAGAGAAGGAACTCATTATATTTAGAGACATTTACACTTGGACTGGTTGATTTTTTTTCCATATATTTCTGCAAAAAATAAATGGGGCCAGTTGCAAAATATTCCACATTTGGCTACATTAGGCTGCTACAGATTTTCAGTTCTGAAAATATGACTTACCTGGCCTGGTAATGCATTAAGAATGATCTGCAGTTTTTAAAAAAAATGAGCTATTGATCTTAGAAGATTTTAATTTAGATTAGTTCACTTAAAAGTGTAATAAATGGCAGAGCTCACATGTTCAATCACTAAGGCAGCAATTATTTTAAGAATATCAGTCATCTGTGCTTCCAATTTAATCAAATCTCTTTATTGAGTATTTAGGCAGTATTTGAAATAACCATATAACTTGCCTGTGAAAAGGTGTTTTGAGTTGTATGTCAAAAATTGAAGAGAAATTAGAAAGACAACTTGTGGTTTTAAAACACCAATGATGACAGATGGGCAGTTGCTTTTATTTTATCTGTGAGCAACTGTTGTTTTGCAAGGCTTTTTCTTTTCTTTCTTTCTTTTTCTTTCCTTTTTTTTTTTTTTTGAGACAGAAGGAGAGAGAAGGTACAGAATCTTATCTGGAAAAATAACCCAACATATTTCTAACTTGAATTTGCAACATCTAAACGTCTTTAAGAAGTTAGAACAAGAGCAGTTACCTAATTTTGATGACCTCCAACAAACGAATTCATGGTCATGTTCATAGGGAAAAGGCAAATATAATTTTAAAAAGAAAGAAAAGAAGAGACAGACCTTGCTGTTAGCATTATCTTGCAATTTTACCTTAGAAGTCAAATATTTAGTGTTAAAGACCTTTCTGCCTCTGACCTTTTCAAGTTTTAAAGTGGATTTCATCATATTGGTTTGTAAGATGCTCATAGCTCCCTGCTAAGATGAAGACAGGCCTTCATCCCTAGAGCTAGGGCCGCAAGCTCCCCTTAAGTCTTACAAAATTCATCTAGAGCCGTGTTCCCTGACTTCACTACATGAAGCAACATAAAACGTTACAATATAAACTACATCTGGGGAATTCATCTGAAATTATATTTCACCATTTAATAATTAAAAGTTGAAAACGTCTCTCCATAGCTTTATTGCACTCTCCAACAAGAATGAATTTTTCTGATACACCATTTTCCTCCCCAACAGCAGAAGCCTTTGGCACATTCTGCAGAAATGACTTTCATGATTAATAACTTGTATCCTCTGAGATCTGACTCCGTGGCTGACATTCTTACTAAGGTGATGTTTACATATTCAGAGCTCCCAAATTATCTGTGTTTTCAAGTGTGTGGGTCTAGCATAACTGTCTTTATCCAATTTCCGTGCATAAAAAGGGAGGGCAAGAATGTCCACTACACAAGATTGCTGCAAGGATTGAATACATTAATGTAAGTGCAGTGCTCCTAACAAAGCCTGCAACATGGAAAACACTACATGCATCAGCTAGTGTTATGTTTGTTAGTGCTTTTGTGTTATTTGCTTCACACAAAAGAGGAATCCTTCAAAGGGGAGCCCTACCTAAAAGAACAAAAATGCTGGTAGCTATACATTATTTTTCATTCCCTATGAGTCCTGAGAATTTCTAGAGTGTCACAGTCATCAGTTTTGAAAGTGAAGAAACCGCAAGTTATAAGAAGAGGGACCAGCGTTCTATACCATTAGGATTGTGTGAGTGGAGATCTTCATGGGGTCATTTCAGGAGTTCTAGGAAAGAATTTTGCCCAAATATTGATCTACTATAACCCTGACTTGTGCTCCTATACAATGCACAGTTATTGGAGAATAAACATATGAAATCATTGCCCCCTATGGATACTTGAGTGTAAACTAAATTGGAGGAACTCTTCTCATTTCAGTGTAATAGGTACTTAAGAAGAGATTTTAATGGTGACAAGAAAAACAGGAACTTCAAAGACAGCCAGGTTAACTCCCAGTTTGGGAGGCATGCTGGGCATAACATGTAACGAATTGTTCCAATTCTTTATATAAAAAGCAAGGCAGACTTGAAAGCAATATCCATAACTATGCTACTCGTGCATTCTGGGGGGTTTTTTGGAGAATAGAAAAGGGTGCTCTTATACCTAGTATACTTGAAACTGAACTTCATTCAGCCTTGCACTGTATCTGAGTCATTGCCCTTATGAGCAGGAGTCACTCGATGTATTACCTTCAAGAGAGAGAGAAAATATCTTTTCTTCCTTATGTGCTATTGTGAAGATCAGATGAGCAAATAGTTGAGAAATTGTTAGGAGCAGTGAGCCATCCAAATGTTAGTGCATTTCTACTGTAAGATTTTAAAGTGTGGAGAAACTTGTGTGTATCAGGCCTGGCTGCAAGCCCCCGATTTAACAGTTTTCTGCATTGTGATTCTGCGTTAAGGCGTGCTAATCTCTACCATTCAGAGGTGTGAATAGCAGGCTGGGAAGGTGGCAGCAAGCAGTCAGTTTCTTGTGCTTGTTAACTGTGTGTATCCAGAAATTGTTGTCATAGATATTTTATGTATCCAACTTATTTCCCATCCTTAAGTAGTATTTATTTTATGGATCAACAAATTATGGTGTATGTACCCCACGGAATACTATTCAGCCATAATAAAGATGGATACTTCACATCTTTTGTATTAACCTGAATAAAATGGGAGAACATTCTACTTAGTAAAGCATCTCAAGAATGAAAAAACAAGTATCTGACGTACTCGATACTAATTTCAAACCAGTAGATGAACAAGTACACACTACACATGAGAAAAACACACTTAAACTCAAGTTGGCGACACAGGGAGGGGGAGTGGTTAGAGGAGAAGGGAAGGGGATTGGTGCGCTCTCCCCTAAGAGGCAGTGTATGCATGTATGGCACACCTCCTGGGTAAGGGGCTCAACCCACAACTTGCACTTTACCTAACAATGCAAACAATATAACCTAATTGTACCCTCGTACTGAACTAAAATTTAAAAAATAAATACATTAGTAGTAAATTAAGGAATTAATCAGCTAGCAATGGAGCAAAGAAAGTGCTGACTATATAGATCTGCATGTGATCATGTTAGAAGGAAAAACAAATAGCTTACAGAGCTAAAGAGTCCTTGGGATAGGCCCCAGCATTCACCCTCGGCTAACTATTGGGTCCTTAATAACACATATTGTCTACGTGATTGCATCCATCAGAGTACATGCTTGACCCTATAAGTAATATTTTGACTTTTTTACAAATACTTTTTTTGCTTTGAAGACACTGTCTCCCTAATACTTCCTGCCAAGGCTTGATAAGGTAAACCAATTTCAGCATCCTCATTTTTGCTCTGGGAGAAGAAGACTGAGTTATCCCAGGCTTTCCTGCAGAGCTGAAATTAGAGGCTAGGCTCTCTGCCTCCCAGGCCAGACCTTGACACTCAGCCAAGTCTCAAGGGCTTTTGACATGCTGGTATACCAATTCCTTTATGCTCATGACATCCACCTGTGGGGTAGATGGGCATGGAAAGCTATACTCCAAACAAATATTTAGCTATTCTGAACTGTTATGAAATAAAGGGCTTTACTGAGCAAGGGATGAATGCAGCAGATCTTAATTAAAATTCTCCGAACTGTTGGTGAGAACAATATAACCTACATTAAGAAGCAATTTTCCAGGAATTCCATTTTTCAAGGACCAGAGTACAAGACACTCTGGTGCTTTGAACCTGTCTCAGGAAAGCATGAAAACACCTGTCATTTATAAAATACCCCATGAGGTGATCTTTTCACAAACTCCTAGCAGTAATTAAATTTTTCAAAAAGTGTGGTTGTGGGAGAGGAAGCAGTATCTGGAATAGAGAGGGAAGGGATGTCACTTTGTTTCTTTATAGAGGAGTACGGCCTAGATGCTGCTTCTTGTCTCCTAGTCCCTGCAGCGTCATTTTTTCTTAGCCCACGTGGGGTCATTTGGCTCCCACCTGAGGCAAAGATTGGCCCTGTTATCTACACATTGCCAGATATTAAATCGGAAAGGCAATGTGAAATTGAGAATCGAAAATTCTTTATCACTTATAACGAGAAAGAAAAAGACACCTCAACCATTTGCTTTTGTTTCAACCCATACAGCAAATCAGGAGCAGAGCTACTTTACTGCACAGCCTCCCCAAACCACGTCATGGGGGACTCGGTTTCCCTCCATCTTGCAGCCCTGTGTCCCTCCGTCTTGACTTCACTATCTGAAGAATGCTCCCCTCAGGTGGTGGGTCAGTCTCCAGCTCTCCGGCCCGCATTGGAGTGGCCCAGTACTCCAGCAAAAAGGCAAAGCCTTTTACCAGTAGTTTGCACAAAAAGTGCCAGGATTCACTCTAACTAGATTAGCTTACTCCACTTGCCCATGGATGACCTAGTCCCCATAGCTAGGGAATTTGGGCTGGACCATGGCGCCCCAATGAAACCAAGAGTTTAGAAGGGATAGTTTAAAAGGGAAAGTTCAAGCTGTCACTAAAAGATGAAGAATGGAGCAGTGAGCAGGCAAATAAAAGATCTCTGCTCCTATAGACTGATCTTACATTTTGTCTGCATTCTGATAACTAGGTTTCTCCCTGGTCCCAAAACCCAGTTCCTAACACAAACACTGTTTTTGACAACTGGCTCTGTATCTTCTCTTGCCTGGATCCTGTCCTGGGAACCTACCAGAAAACAACAATAACAACAGCTATTGATGTTTATTAAATACTTATTTTGTGCCAGGATTTGTGCTAACTGTGCCATTTTATCTAAGCTTAGCATTACAAACACCTACAAAGATGTGTTTGGCCACGATTCCATGTCTCGTTGAGACAACTGAGGCTACAAGTTCAGCAGCTTTCCTAAGATAACATGACAGTTACCGAAGAACCAGGTCATAAAAGTCTGTTTGATCTCAGATTCTGAGTTGTTAATTACTAGGCTACATTGACTGGCTACATTTTCATGGACTTGCCTACAATTAACGCTTGCGTGTTTTAAAGCAAATCGCCTGACATGTTCTGCCCTCAATATCTTCATCTGAAGTGAAAAAAAAAGGGACCTTCCTTGGCCTGCCTATCTCATCCCTTAGAGCTATTTTGAGGATTGAATGAGTAGATGTACACGCTGCATTACAATCGCAATTATTCCTTAGATAATCAAGCAAAATGACAGGTGCAGATATGAATTTGCATATAGAAATGCACACCACACCAGTTCCCATAGTCACTCGATTCTAGCTCTGCCAAGAATGATCTTTTCTGACAGTTCCCCCCATCCTTCAGACACCCTGAGACTCAGGGTACTTTATAGCCTTAAAAGGCAAAACTGCATTGCACGCACCATTCATGCCCTGGCATCTGGCCATATCCCTCAGTCTCTACTTTTTAGAGTCTTAATCTACAAGTCTGATGGTCATCCTGAGAGGACACCTTACCATTTCCTGGGTCACTGTTTCCCACACAGGCCACCGTGACATGCGGTGACCTTATGCCCTTACCTCTGTTCTTTTTATCTTCTTGGCACTTACACCGACCGGGCTGAAAAGAAGTCCTCAGCTCTGTCAATCAGAACAGCTAAGTGACAGAATGCAGTGTTAGCCTACATTTCCACCTATTTGATAGCTTTTTTTGTTATCTACAAAAAAAATTTGAGTCCCTCTAAAATTCAGAAGAGTAAAAAGAACGTGAACAAGCCTCCACATCTCCCTCTGGGCCCACTCGAAACCTCAAGAGCAGCTGTATCTTCTGTCATCTTCCTAAGGAGGGGTCATTTTAATCAACACATTCTTATGCTAATAATCTTGCCAGGTACAACTACCATGCAAGGTGTAACCGGATCAAAAAACTTCGGAAATTCTTCTTCATTAAGTGAACAACATGCTTTGCACTTCAGTTTAGTTTTTTAAAACAGAGAGGGCTTAGGAAAGTCAATAAAGAAAGGGTAATTCTAAGCATCTTAATCACTATAAATGCTGAGCAGGCTCTTCTGTGAAGCTGTTTCCTGATGAGTATCCAAGGTGGTAATTACACTTAGATCATCCTCTCAAAAGAATTTCTTCTTTGAATTTTTGGTATTTGTCCTTAACCACGCCAAAAGTCTTATTTAAGAGTTTTTACCTTGGGAGAAAAAGTTGAAAAGCACATAACTGTTGAGATAGCAATTTTTCACCTTAATAACAGCATGTCTTTGCAGACATAAATACAGATGTTGTAGTTTAAATGGGTGTTTCAGCATTGTCAGATAAGGAGCCATTTGTTAAATACAAGTGAACAAACATTTTTCCAGCCAAAATATACTCAGTGCTTTGGGAATTTACAAAATCTGGTTAGTTCCTTCTCCTATTTTTTTTTTCCTATTTGCAATGGATAGATTTAAAAATGAATCAAACAACTTTAAATATAAAATGGAATAGGAAATGGATGTTTTATTCATCTTGCTGATAATTATTTTAATCACCCCCACTGGTATCCCATGGCTGGCTAAGGGGAAGATATAATTTACTCATAAAATAAAATAACTTACCAACATAAAATGAAGCTGATTACTATTAAACAATAAACTCTCCTGGAATTTTTTTCCCTAAAAGATTGGAGACCATCTTCACCACTAATTATATATTTCAGGGCAGGCAGATAACGACAATGACAATGAAAGAGAAATCATTTGGATTAACTTGGTTTTGCTACACTTATGATACTTTCCCATTAAGGCAAAATAAAAATAATTACCCAATCCCCAAATCACTGGCCTTAAATTGTAGTTGATTTTGTAATGGCTTAGCTCTATCTCATAGATTTTTCAGTGTATGATTACTGCTTTTTAGCTGAGAGATATGGGTGAGTTGTGCTTATGGCCCAAATATCCAATCTGAATTTGTGATAGCAGTGGATGGATGACTCACCTCTTATAGGAATGATGGAACTTGGATCACCATGTCAATCACAGATAGTGGATTGGAAGTCTGATCCCAAACAATAAAAGCTCTGCACCAAGAGATAGTATCATCTCTTGCCCTTAAATAACAATCCTTATTCCTAACTGGTATGAGAATTTCATATTCAATAATTGATCAGTGTGACAGAAAATCTGTTGTTGGCAAAGCATGTTTAAAATTATATTATTCAATCATTGTCATCTCAGAGACAGTTTCCATCTGCTCCTTAAATCCAAAGCACATTGCAAGACACAGGTCCATTTCATGCAGCACAGATTGCCATTGTTTCTTAAATTTCCTTTATCTAATAAGACCAAAGGCAAACGTCCCTTTGCATGCTTCATGGTCTATATTTTAGACTTTGATATTAAATTAAATGCAAGTCAATATGACATCCTGCTTGTGGTATGTTGCAAAATAATTTGAAGCTCATTTTAACACAGGACGGTGTCCTGGCAAAGGTGCACTGTCAAAACCAATGTGTTTATTTCTCACAGCAGAAATGAACAAAGAAAAGTTCATAGTAGAGGAAAGCAGATCATCGGCCCCAGGGGAACCTCTTCGGGTGCTATGCTTACTCGCTTCTGAAATCTAGGGATTTGTCGAGAAAAGTACTATGGCAAAAATTGCATCATGCGGAGTGACATTTTTCCCTAAACAAAATCTTGCTAAGTGCTATGTAGACAAAATTAATTTCTCTCTGCAATAAACCATATGGGGGCATGCTTATCTTTGGCATCACTGCCAAGGTGATCGACATTTTCACAAGCCAACTGGCTACAGAAAGAGAAAATGCCAGATCATTCTGCCATGATGCAGGCAAGAGGTAATCATTCTGAAACCCTGTTGAAGGCTGAGCTCTATTTTTAGAGGCATTTGTTAATTAGAGTCAAAGTGGGCTGGGGATTCCAGGTGGAAAACCAAAGAGTCTAATTAAATGGGGTTGTAGAACAGGATAAGGAAACAAATACTGGATCGAGAGGCAGCCAATCCGAGTTCTGGGTCGTGCACTGCTGCTAACAAGCTCTAACCCTCAGCAGTTCAGTTGACCTCTGAGTCCTCATACATGAAAAAAGGATAATCTGTAAAATACTTTCTTGCTCTAAGTTCCTGCTTACTCTAACTTTCTCTGAAACAATAATCAGAATCTTATTTATCCCTGTATCATAGAGAAAGAAACTGAATAATTTAGAACTGTATTTCCCAATACAGTAGTCTCATCTGAGTATTTAAAAGTAAATATACATTAATTAAAATTAAATGAAAATCTACTTCCTCAGTCCCACTAGCCATACTCCTAATGTTCAGTAGCCACATGTGGCTGGTGGCTATTATATTAAATAGTACAGGCTGTTTGAGAATGGTGCCTCAAACTGATAATCCCAGCACTTTGGGAGGCTGAGGCAAGAGGATCTGTTAGGCCTTGAAAATATGGTAACAGCCTGCACAATCTTCATACAATAACTAAGAAAATGCCATGAAGGCTATGTTCATCAGTTTGATGAAAATAGTTTGGGTTGTATATGAAACCAGCACATTGTACCCTTTGATTGCACCAATGTACACAGGTATGATTTAATAATAAAAATAAAAAAAATAAAAAGACACCGTCTCTACAAGAATTTTCAAAACTTTTCAAGGTATAGTGGCATGCACCTGTAGTCCTAGCTACTCAGGAACTGAGACAGGGCAATCACTTGAGACCAAGAGTAAGACTGCAGTGAGCTATGATTGCGCCAGTACACTCCAACCGCGGCAATAGAATGAGACTCTGTCTCTTAAAAAAAATAGTGCACATTATAAAAAAAAGTCCATTATTATAGAAAGTACTGATTTATAAAGACTATTTCCCCTCCCAAAAGCCTAGTGGCACTCTATAAATGTTTGTGGAATGAATAAGTGAAAAGACAAGAGATAAATAAAGCCAACACTGACACCAGTACAACAAAAAGCTACAACTTTAGGAAAAAATGAAAAATTATGACATGTATTGAACATGGAGACCTTATTCTATACCCGGACTGCTCTACATAGTTATGTTCTTTCAATTAAAGCAAAGGAAGCTGGAAATGGAGACTAAATAAAGACAAGCACCTCTAATGTATAGTTTGTTGTTGACTTGAGGAGGCTATAGAACCCAGTTATCTAGGTGTTTGCCGGAAGGCACTTTGTAGATGTGTTTAACTTCTATAATCAATTGACATTAAGTAAATAAGCGTACCTTAATAACTAGGCAATTAGGTCTCATCCAATCACTTGAAAGCAATGAAGAGCAAAAACTGAAGTTTCCCACAAAAGAGGAAATTCTGCCTATAAACTGTGACACAGGAATCCTCCCTGAATTTCCAATCTGTTTGCTTGCCCTAAAGATCCAGAATTATTAGGTCTCACAAGCATATGAACTAATTTCTTAAAATAAATCGTATATGTGTGTATGTGCATATATACATAAACACACATGTATATATTAACATATATACACACATAAGAACATGTTGTGTATATGTGTGTCTGTGTGTTATATTGGTTTTCTTTCTTTCTTTTTTTTCTTTTTGTCATTGTTGTTGTTGTTGAGGCATGATCTTTCTCTCTGTTGCCCAGGCTAAAGTGCAGTGGTGTCATAACAGCTCACTGCAACCTCAAATTCCTGTTCTCAAGCAATCCTCGTGCCTCAGCCTCCCAGGCACATGCCACCATGCCCAGCTAATTCTCTCTGTTTTGTTGGTTTTTTTTGAGACAGAGCCTCAAGCTGTCACCCTGCATAGAGTGTTGTGGCATCATAGCTCACAGCAACCTCCAATTCCTGTGCTCAAGTGAGTCTCCTACCTCTGCCTCCCAAGTAGCTGGGACTACAGGTGCCCACCACACTGCCCGGCCATTTTTTGGTTGCAACCATCATTGTTGTTTGGCGGGCCCAGGCTGGATTCGAACCCACCAGCTCAGGTGTACATGGCTAGCACCTTAGCCAGTTGAGCCACAGGCACCGAGCCAGTTTTCTTTCTTTTGAGAACCCTCACTGTTAGAGATTTTGGTATGAGAAAGCAGGCTGCTACTATAAAAACAAAAATACCCCAAAATTTACAAGTGTCTTTACAATTGAGAAGTGAGTAGAAGCTGGAAGAATTTTTAGGTACATTACAGAGAAATCCTTGATGTCTTGAAGAGACTCTTGGTAGAAATACGAATATTGAAGGCAATTCTGCTGAGGGATCAGAAAGAGGGGATAGTAGAACAAACTTCTATTGTTCTAGATGATACATATGTTATCATGAACAGAGTGTTGTTAGAATGAACATTAAAGGTGCTTCTGGTGGGGTCCCAGATGGAAATGAGGAACATGTTATTGGAAATAAGAGGAGAGGGGATCCTTGTTAGAAAGGAGCAAAAAACTTGACTGAACTGTACTCTGCTGTTGGGTGGAAAGTAGAATTTGAAAGCTATAACTTGGATATTTATCTGAGATTTCCAAGCCAAGTGTGGAAGTTTTCTCCTTGCTGCTTATGATGAAATGTGAAAGGGAAAGAAAACTTTAAAAACTGTCAGAGAGAGACAAGATGGCTGGCCAGAGACACTAGATGCCAGATCATCTCAGAAAGAGCGAAAAGTTTTAGATCAGAGGTTCTTTTTTTTTTTTGTAGAGACAGAGTCTCACTTTATCGCCCTGGGTAGAGTGCTGTGGCGTCACACTGCTCACAGCAACCTCCAGCTCTTGGGCTTAAGCGATTCTCTTGCCTCAGCCTCCCTAGTAGCTGGGACTACA
>CAUYON010011852.1:0-28876 GCA_963573935.1 Arctocebus calabarensis | reverse complement strand
GGATATTTTTTCTTCAATTCTTGAGATACTTTACTAAGTAGGATATGTTCAAGCACTATCCATGTAAACGTAAAAGAGGTAAAGTCTCCATCATTTTTTAAGGCTGCATATATCCATTCATGGGTCGATGGGCACTTGGGCTTCTTCTATGAGTTGGCTATTATGAATTGAGCTGCCATGAACAATCTGGTGCAGATATCTTTGTTATAAAGTGGTTTTTGATCTTTTGGATGTACACCTAGTAGAGGAATTCAAGCAAATTCAAATTATCTTTCTTAGTTAAGTCATTTTATTTCTAAATTTTTCTAATTCTGACTTATATTCTTTCTTGTATTATTTCTCTTTTATCCATTTTGAAAAAGTGTAAGTTACAAATTTGGCCAAATTTGATTTGTTCTTCATAGGTATGTTGTTTGGACAGGAGTCCATTGTCTGTTGGGATATTGTTCAATCTGGCCCAATAACTTTGCAGGAAATTTGGCCTTGATGTTTTCAAGGTTTTTCCTTATAATTTCTCTGTGTGAAATTTGACCTTGATACTTTTATGTTGTTCCTATTTATATGAAATCAGTTTTTCTTGGTTCAGAGTTGTTTTTCTAACTTCACAGAGCTGCTTCATCTACTGTTCTAGTATAGTGTTTAGAAATGTAACTAATTGCATTCTGAGATTTCTAGGCTCTGTTCCTGTCTCTCACTTTTATTTTGACCATGTTTTTCTTTTATATTATTGTCCCTGTCTTTCTCAATTTTGTTTTTATTCCCAGCAGTTTCTCCTATCCCAGAAAGCAGCCCTAGGGACGAGTTTTAAGAATTTATAGGGACTAGATTGCTTTGGATATTTCAGTTTGGACCTGGGGCCAGTTACTTGCTCGGTACTAGATGGGTCAGGAGATCTCTCTTTCAGTAGCTGTCCTCATATCAGCCTGCTGTACTCTCCAGTGGATACCTACTGGCTCTTTGGGGTTCTCCTTTCAGGAGTATATGTATTTTAGCCTATTCTCACCTGCTTCTTATTTTAGTGCCTATGGAATTGTTCTTATCCATGTGCCACTTGTATTCTGACAATTGTCATTGTATTGTAAATGTTGTAAATTGGGTTTTTGTTTTGCTATCTGGTTACCTTTTTTTTTTTTAAAAACAAACAAACAAACAAAAAACATCCCTCCCCAAAAGGAACAAACAAACAAAACTAAGCTCTTACTCTGTTGTCCGGGATGGAGAGCGGTGATGTGATCACAGTTCACTATAGCCTGGGCTCAGGCGATCCTCTTGCCTTAGACTCCTGAGTATGGTTGTTGTTATGAAGATGGTATTTTGATATTTATAAAAGCTATTTTGAGATTCACATACAGTTATAAGAAATAGGCTCTTTGTTAATTGCTATGTTTTTGTGTAGATTTTTGTAGAGATGCAGAAAGTATGCCATAGCCTCTATTTTTATGGAATCCTCTCTCCATGGGTGATCTTTGAAAGAATTTCCTAAAAATTGTAAATGAGAATTCAGTTTACCTTTATGTAACCCCAAAACAATAGTAAATGGCTTTAAAACAGAAATTTCCCCTTCCCTACTATGTAAAAGAGGACTGAGAATTTGCATTCTGGGTCCAGTGTAGTTGTTCCCAGGGTTGTGCTTTGCTCTTTTTGGGTCTGTCACTGTGCGCAGATCCCCCTACAGGTCGGGTGGGCACCTTGAGTGTTAACATCACCTTGGCATTCTCAGCAGCACACGGAAGGGAGGGCTGATGAAGGGTTTGTCCCATCCTCTTAAGAGACTTTCTGGAAGTTGCCCATACACTTCTGTTTACATCTCATTAGCCTTAATTTAGTCATATAGCTGCTAAGGGGTCATGGAAATTAATTTGTTTAGTGGCAACTAGGCCACCCAAAGTAGGACTGGGGTTCTGCTAAGGAGAAGAAGGGGAGAGTGGATATCAAAGCAGACAGCCCAGAAATGAATGGGTTTTTCCTGGTGTTTGCTTGCACACAGACATACAGAAAGTGAATAATTGTGCGGGAAGCTAAAAGGCCATTTTTAGTGTGATTTTAATCTTAACATATTTTTGTCATGCAATTTATGCTGTTCTGCAAATGAAAACAATTCAGTGCTGTGAACTGAACCTTACCAACTTGTGATGCTGATGGCAGCTCAGTGCAGATCTTTAGTCTTGATGGCACTTGTGGAAGGGGAGAGATGTCTCTCTTTCCTGCATTCTAGCAGTGGTTCCTGCCTTTTAAGTAGGGTAACAACCTGCTTTCAGTTCTTCTGGATCTATAAAGGGCAAAATTTTCTGGGTCAGGTTATAATTCTGTAACCCCTGATTTTGGAGAAGGGAGATACAGCTGTCCAATATTGGTTTGGATTTCAGTTGCAGTAGTTTCTGAGAATTTGAAGGCCCATAGTCTGAGTTATGATGCTCAGGACATGTCAGGAACAACCCAGGGCAGGTGGGTGCCTCTTGCATGTTAGTTCCCTATGCAGACTTGGTAGAACTTTCAGCCAGTGGCCAGTGGAATCCTGCTCATCCATATGTGCCTGTGTTCCCTTTGACCTTTGTTCCAAGTTCCTACCAGTATAGGTGAGAAAAGTCTGACCATTTTCACAACAAAGGTACATTGTAGGGTCTCTGAGTCCCCCTCTAAGGGAATGTTAGTATGTTGCAAGGAAAGTGGTGTAGAGCAGAGCTAGGGATTAGAGGAGGATATGTGGCCCATGGGGAGGTTAGGGTTTCCTGGCCTTTGATCTGAGCACCTTTGGGTCTAGCTCCCAATTCATTCTTCTGGGAGATGACACTGTGGGATTTTTCTAATCTAGGAGTTATATGTCCAAAGCTTCTAGGACCACAGGAAGAGTTTGAGGGCCTTGTGTTTGACATCAAACAAAGGCACTCCATCTTCTGGGAAGAGGTTACTGGTCTTCTGCAAACAGTCCTAACACATTCCTTGGCTTTGAGACTCCAAATGACACTGATGGAGCACCAGAGAGTGTAGGTCATGTGCTTCTTCCCTCTGTGGCCCTGGATTTCCATCTGGCCCAACTTAAATGTGTTGCTCACTCGTCCCAAGGAGGGCAAGTACTTGGGTGAGATGGTAAATCATCCATGTTGGTTCTGATCCAGGCTATGCCAGGCCTTCATCTTCCCAGCCTGCACCTTCTTTTGCAACTGTATGATGTACTTGGACATGACTTGAGGCACATTTGAGTGTTCTGGTGTAGGTGAACCAACTGTTGTCTTGTGTTGAGGCATCTGGAAGCTCCTGTGGGTTGCTGTCTCATGAAGTAACCATGGTCAAGAGCCTTGTAGTCCCAGCAGAGATTTTGGGGACTCCTGTAGCAGTTAGTCTTTGGGGTCCCATCTAATCCCAGAGTGCTGTTTGGGTAGATAGCCCTGGGGAGTGCTCCTGGCAGCAGTTTCTTCAGCCCAGGCTGTGCTTTGGGGCTCAGGGTGTGCCCAGGAGTGCTCTGTGCCCTTCTAACCTTCTGTTTTTTCTTGCTCCATATGTAATCTTGGTGACCCAGCCATGGGAATCTTGTCTGGGCTCAGTTCCCCATAGAAAGCTATTGCTGGGAATCCACAGCCACTTCCAGGAAGGTGCTTGGGATCACCCACATCCCATCCAGGAGGAAGATCAGGCAAGGACACAGTAAGAGGACATTTTTAGGTTTAGAGGCACAAGACAGCTGATGGCCCAGTAGGCCAGGCTTCTGACTGAGGGCTGAAGTAGAGTTTGAATTTGTTCCTTCTGAACCACAGAGTCCATTTAGTCACCTTGAGAACATAGAATTGTGGGAATAAAAACAGCAGGAAGAGGGTCCGAGGTATGGATCCCGGCTGTAGATATCCATTGCCTCTTGGCTGGCCATTTCTATAAACTGAAATGCCTTTCTCCAGTTCTGCTTTATTCTAAACAGAGTTTATGGATGAATTTAATTAATTTCCAGGGTTTATTTGTGTATGTTTATAAAACCCTAGAAAAAAGGAACTGGAAATAAAACATGCTTTTGAATAAATGATAAGTTTTCATGTCTAGAAGTGCTTAGTATTTAAGTAAGACTTAAAAAATATTATATAGTGAAAAAGTAGTTACTGTAATACATTATTACCTTGTCTGTAGAATTAAAAAGAGAAATAGAAACAGTATTCTTGCCCATTCCTCTTCTAAATGGGTAAGACAATTTGTTTTTCAGTCTGGTTGGCTCCTGCCCGCCACTAGCTCATTAGGAGGACCCAGAGAGGACCTTGCCACTCAAATGTGGTTTCCAGGGCAGCGGCAGCAGCATCACCTGGTGAGAAGTGCAGCATCTCATGCCTCACTCAGAGGCTGTGTTTTCTTGAGATCCCTGGCTGCACCATGAGCCCATTCCAGTCTGAGAAGGACTGCTCTGGTTGCTCTGAGGGAGGCCTCTGTGAGACTGGGGCAGGGGGTGCCTCTGGCCTGGGGAAAGGGACTGGCAAGAAGGAGGGGCTCTTCTGAGCACATCCATCAGAGATGAGAGCAGGACCTGCCCTGGGAATGGGGATGGTGGCTGGGAGCAGAGCCCTAACTAACACAAGGCAACAAGGAGGTGGGTGCCCATGGCCATCTCTGCTGGGGTGGAATCCTTTTTTCTCCAGGGGCAGCGGAGGAGAGGAACCACTCTAGAAGCAGAGCAAGTGGTCAACAAAGAAAGGAGGATCAGGATAGTGAAGGTATTTGATGCTGAGGAGGGGAGAGGTGGAAGGAAGTGTCAGGGCACTGGCCTCAGTCTCTGGGCCTTGCAGTGAAGGTGAGGGGCTGGCCTCCTGCTTGGAGGTGGTGGAGGGTGGAAGACTGACATTCTACTGAGCCACTGCAGAAGGAGCAGTTTGCCAAGTTTTTTGGAAAGTGTGATCTATGGCCTGTGCTGAAAGTTAGTGCGTGTCCACCCCCTCATACATTGAAACCTAATTCTCGATACAATAATGTTAAAAGGTAGGGCCTTTGGCAGGTAATTAGGTCATGAGGATATTGTCCTCATGAATGGGATTAGTACCCTTATGAAAGAGGCGTCAGGGAATGAGCCCTCCCCAGATACTGAATCTGTTGGCTCCTTCATCTTAGGCTTCCCAGCCTCAGAACTGTGAGCAATACATTTCTATTGTTTGTAAATTACATGTCAAAGGCATTTTATTAGAGCAGCTAGAATGAACTAAGACAGCTTGTCATTGACAAGGATGCCTTTCTCAACTGCCAGGAGCATAGGAAGGTGGGGTGGGCAGGGATCTTTAGAGAGCACTAGAGCAGGAGGCTCAACCTCCACATTCTTGCTCTGTGCACAATTTCCTGCTAGTGTGTGGCTTTGGCTGGGTCACTGTACCTCTCTGAGGCTCATTTTTCCAATTTATAGAAGGGGCACAGTGATATCCCGTGCTCTCTGGGCTTTTGTGAGAATCAGCTGCAATAAAGGAAGGAAAAGTATTCTGAGACGTTAAGTGTTGGAAACCTGTGAGGGAGGTTTAATCTGGCCCTCAGCTTTTATAGATGAGGCATCTCATGTAGGAAATGTCACATAGTCTACAGTGCAGGGCAGCCATAATTACGGGCTAAGCAGACATGATTGCCCATTTTGGCAGTTTATTGATTTCTAAGTGGAAATGTGTGGATCACACAGGATGCTCACATACTCTGTATTTACTTCTTGGTTGTTATGCATAATTCTGGTATAAACTTTTGTGTACAAGTGCTTATGTGGACATGTCTTCAATTCTCTTGAATATATTCTTTTAAAAATCCATTTGTTTTGTTTTAGGCAGGAAACTTAAACATTGTGCTTTTGAAAGTGTGGTTGTTAACTTTTAGCCCTGAGATAGGACAATCCCACAGGGAATGTGGCCTTGGGGGCAGGCAGGAGTGGAGAGCAGTCTTGAGCTCTCAGCTGGGCTTTGTCATTTTGTTGTTGTTTTTTTTAATTTTTGAGACAGAATCTCACTTAGTTGCCCTGGGGTTGAGTGCCATGGTGTCATAGCTCAGAGAAACCTCAAACTCTTGGTTGGGCTCGTGTGATCCTCTTGCTTTAGCCTTCTGAGTCGTTGGAACTATAGGCATGTGCCATTGTATTCAGCTAATTTTTCTATTTTCAGTAGCAACAGGGTCTTGGTCTTGCTCAGGCTGCTCTGAATTCCGACCTCAAGCAATCTGCCTGCCTCTGCCATCTAGAGTACTAGGATTACAGGCATGAGCCACCATGCCCGGCCTGCCATTTTGTTTTTAAAAGCAGAAAGCTGATAAAGTTCTGAGGGTGAGGAAGGAGGGCCAGTCCTTTCTTGTTCTTCTTTTCATCATGGCAGCAAAAAAGGGCCTCTTGAACAGAACCTACTCACTATGGATTATAAACACTGACAACTACAAAAAGCCTGAGTGCTCGTCTTGATCAGTGTCTCTTACACACACACCCCTACCCTACCTTTCTGCTGGTATTTTCCCATATACTACATACATGTATAATACATATGCGAAATACATATTTTTTTATAATAATATGTAACGGATTTTATCATAATATAGATTTTTATCATGATATGTAATATATATTTTTTTATTTATTAAATCAAAGCTGTGTACATTAGTGCAATCATGGGGTACAGTGTGCGGGCTTCTTATATAATCTGAAATATTTTCATCCAGCTGTTCAACATAACCTTCATGAGATTTTCCCGTTTATTATGTGAAAACATTTGTGTTCTGCATTTAGTAGGTTCCACCTGTCCCTTCTAAGTATGTAATATATATTTATCATATAATATACAATGTAACTTATACATTTTTATTTATTAAGGTCTGGCAATTAAGTTCATGAACTCATCTCTGAAAAAGAGCTATACCTCCTTGCTGAATATTACTACCTTTGCAGCATTCCCCTTGAGAAGCTATGTGCCAGTACCTAGTTGACCTTTCAAAGTCACTTTTGGAATGGCCCTCAAAGCTGTGGTCATATTACTCTCATTGCCCTGAATGTCATCAAAATGTCTTCAGTATTTTCTTTACCTCTGAGTAAAGAAAAAGTCACTGGTAGCCAGATTAGATGAGTCGGGAAGGTGTTCTAACACAGTTATTTGTTTACTGGCTAAAACCTCCCTTACAGATAGTGCCATGTGAGCTAGTTCATGATCAAGAACTATGACTTCTTGGCCATGATATTCAGTTAAGAATCTCCTATTCCTCTATTGGACTGCTATGCTTCATGCACAGTTTTACAAATGTTTGCAGTGTTTTTGTCAGTTCTATCAGTTATTGACCTTTCTTCATCAGTGACACTTTCTCCCCCCCTCAGAAAACCATTTAATCCATTTGTACAGTGCTATTTTCTTCATGGTGTTATGCTCAGAACCTTGGACTAACATGTCCCTGATTTTACTTCCTCTCTTTTTAAGTTTTACAGGAAATTTACAAATGTTCATTGCTCTAATTCAAGCTCCACAGCACACAAAAATATGCAACAGTGAACACCACTCAGCAAGACACTGCCAGATGTTGACATGAACACAATTGTGAGCTGCTAATATACCAAGGTTCTGAAACCTTACTGAGTTGTTTGTATAGTGCTGCCATTGTAAAAATATGGTGGCAAGTTCATGAACTTAACTGGGAGACCTCATATAATACAATTATATATATGTAATATATACACTATATATATATTGTTACATATGCGAGGATGTCTGAGATTGGAAAAGGGACTTCACTATGGTCACAAAGCTATCAACTGGCAGACTAGGATTCTGGTCCACTTTTCTATAACTGTTGTCCAATCCTCTTACCCTGACACCCAGTGCTTCTCATTTGATGTGACATTATCAGATCCTTTTGAGGCTTTCTCCTCCTTTGTGTTTAAATGGGATATGGTTTTGTGCAGAGTGGAATTTTATCTTTCTGAATTTTAAGGCCTCAACAAATATGTTCCAGTTTTCAGAGTATCTGAACTAGAACCACAATGAGTTTCCATCAGCTGCAGAAAACCAAACGTTTACACATAGCAGCATCTTTTGTTTCACATCTGCTGAGAGGCATGCTTGCCTGGGCTGAAGCTGTGGCCAACAGTGACGCAAGTTAGAAACTCAAGCTGGCAAGGCCATAGGAAAAGTTCTCCTTGGTTAGACATTGCTAAGTCATGACAATGAAGTGAAAATCTTCGAGGACAGTTTTGTTGGGAAGTGGGCCATAGGAGTGCAGGGTGCAGGATCCTGGGATCCTCTGAACTGCTCAGTGAAAAGTCTCCCAAGACCAGAGCTAGAATAGGCTCCAGCCCAGCCAGGAAAACCCCAGGCAGGTTGAGGGGTGCTGGGAGTCTCTGGACTGCCGAAGGGGCTGGCCTGGGATGTGCTCTGTCCTCCGCAGCCTCCCCCAGCCCTCTTTTAATGAGAGTGGCAGGCTAGAGTAGAGCATTGCTTAAGGTGAATCTTCAGTTCTACAGTACCTGAGGATGTAGAGTAAAATGAAGGATCCTGGTTAGTTCGTAAAATCCCACAGTTCTCTTCCTATGGAATTAAAAACACATCTCTGAGATTATCTGCAAGAAGAGTGGCAAGTCCTCTTTGTTTATGCCACCTACTAAGATTGGAACATGAGAAGCCCTCATGTGTGCCAGGGCTGTTTTACAAATACTTGCTGTCAGAGTGGAACTGATCACTTTGGGATCTTACTCTTGGTCTTCATAAAATATGTACTCCAGTAGAGAGGGTTAGCTCTTAGTCATAAGAAAAGTTTAGCAAAGTAATGAAGGATTTCATCGGAATTATTTCTTTTGTAAATGTTCTAGAGTTTTGCCAGCAACTATCAGTCAAAGACACTTTGATTCAAGGTGGGAATATTAGTAATGGGGTTGGGATACTGGAGCGATTTCTAAAAAGAACTGGTGCCTGGATGCCACTGTAGCCCTGTGAATCTGACTCTTTAGGGCCGGGCACTGATGTCCCTTAAAAGCTTTTCCAGGTGATTCTTTAGGGCTTAGAAGCCTAAGCTCAGGGAATCCCTGGTGCCCTGGACGTAACTGTAGCTGAGCCCTTGCTCTGTGCTCCACCCTCTGAGGGCTTTACTTATGGGATCACATTTCTGCCTCATTAGCAGGGAGCTTTCATTATCCCCTCCACATGGGGGCAGAAACTGAGTTTCCCAGGGTTAGGTAACTTAAGGTTTCCTCCTCTCCTTCCCAGAGTCTACTCCCTGGAAGTTGGGGCAGTGCTGGCTCCTGGTCCAGGCCTCCCTAACCTCCTGCAGAGAGTCCTTCATTCAATAAGCCCTCCTGGAGAGCCAACCTGGGGCCAACCATATGCTAAAGTATTGTCTGCTTGGGGTGTTGGTGACCTACCTCCTGGGATATTGGTTCACATCTAGACTTGCTTGGCTTCATGCTGCTCTGTGACCTCAAGTAACCACTCCAGGAATCTACTTCCTCATCCATAAATTGGGCATTAGTGTTCCTACCTTATGGGGTTGATGGGGATTGAACGAAGTGAAAGTGTGAAGGACTTGTCACAGCAGCTGACATGTGCAGAGGATGTAGGTTGTTACTGTTGTGAAATAGTATTGTGTGTGCCTGTGGCCAGGCCCCTTGCTAGGTTCCAAATGCCTGCAGGGCAGGTTTTCAAACGTCATTACCTGAGGACCCAGATTTTAGAAGTTTGGCATGAGGGGCCCAGCTAGGACTTTGCATTTCTAACAAACCCCCTAGGTGACACTAAGGCCTGATCTCAGTCAGTTCCTGAGATCCTCATATAGGTCAGTGGCTAGCAAGGTGTGGATGGCAAAGCCACTGGGTAGCCCAGGAGTTGTGTATTCGAAGTGCTGTCCCTCTGTTTCAGGATTTGAGGACAACTATGGTTGGTGATGTTCTTGTGTCATTATGAGTGCTTCTGGCTTTCATCTAAAACTGTTTTAAAATCACTAGTCATATATTTATACTTTGACACAATACCAGTGAGCTAATAAATGATAATACTGCTAATGTTCTTTCTCATATTCTGGCATTTGTGAAGTCATCACTGCTTGTTCCTTGTTTATGAAACATCAGCTCCCATCAAGTTGAAAGAGAAACAGACATGGTTGAAAGTTCAAGGTTGAATTCCTGGCTCTGCCATTTGATAGCTATTTCCTTTGACTTCTCCAGCTCTCCATTTGTGGGATTTGTCAAATAGGCCTAACAGTACTCACGGCACTGGACTATTATATGGAAATGATGAAGAGGCTCAGATTCCACCATTTTGTCCAGTTATATTTTAAGGAAAGAACAGTTTTAATATGCAGAAGGGTTTAGTTCAAAGATTCAGTTGTATGTTATTTGAGATAATCTCTCCCTTTGTTGCCTGGGCAGGTGTGCTATAGTGTACATATTATAGCTCACTGCAACCTTAAACTTCTGGGGTCAAGAGATCTTCCTGCCTCTGCTCTTGAGTAGCTGGGACTACAGGAGTGTGCCACCAGGCCTGGCTAATTTATAATTTTTTTGTAGAGATAGGGTCTCACTATATTGTTCAGGCTAGTCTTAAACTCTTGGCCTTAAGCGATCTTCCCAAAGTGCTAGGATTACAGGAATGAGCCATTACACCTGGTATCAAACTGTATTTTAAAGCTATGGATATATTCTTCTTTTGCTTTCTTTGATGATGGGGGCAAGTGTTTGGCTATGAGCCAAATTGATAGGCATGGAATGTTCCCAGGATGCAAAATAAATTTTTAAGTTTTTATTTATTTCCCTACATTATTTGAAGGATGAAGGACATCTCAATATAGGATTTCTTGAATATGTATAATACGGGTGAAAATAGGATAATAAAACAGAAATGGAATAAAGGTAAGGACCAATGATTTTAGAGCTCATAATGAACAAAGACTATATGCTTTGTAAGTTTCCCAAGGAGTCCTCCGTGAAGACATTTTTATATGACTGTGAACATGTCAAAATGAGGAACAGATGTGATTCTTGTCCACATGGAGGAATCAGTCTTGTTTGTGGCTGTAAGGTTCATGTATACTGGGAATTGCATAATAATTATTTATCTTTTTCTCCCCTTTGTTGGTTAAATGAAGCGAGGCTCTGTTTCCATTTAAGACGAACATGGTATTTCAAGTTTGCTTGTGGGTTCCAGAAGTTGAAGCTGCTCAGTGGTCCGTGCCCAGCAATGCTAAGCACTTAGTAGGTTTTTGATAATGGCCAGGTGCCAAATTTCTTTCAGGAGTGTGGACTTTGATCTGATCTAAGTTCACATTGTAGCCATGTCTGTTTTTGTAAAGTAGAGTGGCACTTGTAAAGGCTTTTAGAAGCAACAAGAGATGGAATGCTCACCGTGCTGCGTGTGTCACCGTGTGTATGGCATTTAATAGGCATTACTGCTGCAGATGAGGCCACTGGAATGTGACTTGCCACAGGGACACAGATTTGGGCAGAGCTCGACAGCTCAGAAACCTACAGCCCTCTTGTCTTATTACTCCCATGGTTTTTTGTTTTTGTTTTTTTTAGAGACAGAGTCTCACTTTATCGCCCTCAGTAGAGTGCTGTGGAATCACAGCTCACAGCAACCTCCAACTCCTGGACTTAGGCGATTCTTTTGCCTCAGTCTCCCGAGTAGCTGGGACTATAGGTGCCTGCCACAATGCCTGGCTATTTTTTGTTGTGGTTTGGCCGGGGCTGGGTTCCAATCTGCCATCCTCTGCATATGGGGCTGGCGCACTACCCACTGAGCCACAGGTGCCGCCCTTCCTCTCATGTTTTTGAGAGCTAATTTTCTTACCTTTGTAAGAATTTTTCCCTTACAGTTTCTATATGGGCCTGAAAATGCAGCCTTGGGCATGTGTAGGGAGTGAATGTGTCACATTTGTGTCAGGACCCTCTGGCATAGAATTAAGAGTGTATATGCCTCTTACAGGTAACACTGAAAGGAGGTACATTTGGATTAGCAACTCTTCTATCAGTCATTCTCATGTGGGAATGAATGCATTTGTTCTCAGATCAGTTACTCTTGGGGATTGGGAACTCTTTTATTTAGAATATTATTAGTATTAGGAAATTTTGGAGTTAATGATAGTTCTGACATTTCATGAGTATAACAGTTTATAAGCCCTGGGCTGGTACAGAGGAGGGACTGTTAGTAGGACCACGTTAATGGCAAGTCCCACTGGACGTAGTCAGACCAGCTTGTCCACACACCCTCCAGTGAGCGCAAAGTGCACATGCTCCTGCTCCTATTGAGGGATGAGGTCATGCCTGCGTCCAGTGCTGTGCACAGAGTAGGACCTCAGGATCCAGTGTTGTGCAGTGCAGTTGCATCATCTGCCTGGATCGATGGCTAATGATAAGGGTATGCCTGGCCTTCTCTGGCTTCCCTCCCTATGTCTCTGCCTACCTCTTTTCTTCTTCTTCCAAGTGCTGCTTGGGTTCTCCTTGCCTGTTAGCAGAAGAATGTGGGCAAGAATCACCCGTGAAACTTTTTAAACAGGGAAATGTAGAGGAGGACAGTGGGACAGAGTTGTAAGGCTGACAGAGGTCAGAGCTTTTTGGATGATTCCAAATGAAAAAATGAAATTTTTTCAATTTTAGCCAAACTGAAAAAATACTACTTTATGCATTCTTCTTTTGTTCCAAATCATTGGTAAATCCCTGGTTTGCATTTCCCCACTGTAGCATTCTCCTTGTCCTTGCTCGTGTGCACTTAATGATGGCGGTAACAGCTCCGATGCTCCAGTAGCACATCTGCCATGGCCTCTGCACTGTATTGGGAGGCTTATCCTTTTTATTTCAGTCTAACCCAAGTCTAACAGCCTTGAACGCAGGTGTCATCATCTTCATTTTACAAATAAGAAAGCTGAGGTTCACAAAGTTTCCTGGATACCAGAGACTGAGGTATTTAGTGGTGGCATGAAAATTTGAACTGAGATCTGTCTTTCAATATGTTACACTGCTTCTCTTATCTAACCTCTGCTTTGAGCCCCTGCAGAGCCCTACAAAAATCCATCCAACGCGGAGTGGGATTCAGAACATGGGTTCTGAAGCCAGACAGCTTGGGTTTGAATTCTGGTTCAGCCACTCAGTGGTGGGGACCTTGGCTATGCTGCTTAACTTCTGTTTCTTAGTGTCCTCATTTGAAAAGTGGTGATGCTAATATTTGTAGGGTTGTCGTAAGCTCATTGAGAGCTGATACATGATCAGTGATGGTAAATTTTTCTTTCTAGCAGTGTGATCTTTTCTTCATATGGGCTGTTGTGGGTAAACAAAGTTGTAAGGTAAATGATTTTGGAACCGTTGGGTTGAAAGTGGGGAGCATGTGGCCTTGGCTTGGGGCTGCCCTGATGACACCTTGGCAGGAAGGAGACAGGGGTAGAAGTATTGTGATGTGGCCAGGACTATTCCTTAAAGGAAGATCAAGGATGTCTGAAGGCCAGGAGCCAAGCCCAGAGTGTGTGGTGGATCATTTCCCTGGAGCTGCTGGGCCTAATACTCTGCTATTAAAGGGGCACATTTACAGGCTGAGTATATAAGCAGACGGGAGACGACTGAGGCAAATGGTCACAATGGCAGTAAGTTGCCCAGGTAAAGGAATCATGAATTTTTGCTGGGAGGGGAACCTGACTTTTGGCTAAACTCCCTTTCCTGGAGAGCTGGGCCTGACAGCTTTGGCCACTTGGCAAGCCTGGTCTGGTGCTTTTCCCAGCTGATCCTTGTAACCTGGAAAATTCCTTCCCTTCCCAGGAGAAGACCACCCAAATCACCATGGGAGACTTCCATGGGCATGTTCATCTCCTTTAGCCCTTTGCTTTTTAAGACATGGGAGAATTAGGCTGCTAGTCTGAAGCAGGCATGACATCCATGTGTGAAAAGAGTGGCTATCCTAAGGACGATGATAATGCAAGTTTGGGGGTTCACAGAGGCCATAAAAGCTTTCATTTGTGCTGTTGGGTGTCATGTCCTCTTTCCCTGCTTTTCTTGCCGGTTAGCCCTAGTTGTCTTGCACTATTCAACGCAGGACTCCCTCCTTCAGCAAATCTTCATTTTGTCTGTGTGGTCTGGGCCCCTGTGTGCGCCCAGGTGTCTTCCTGTATTGTTGACTTGCTTTCTCCTGGAGCAGGCTCTGAGATGCTTGAGCTTAACTCTCATCTTTATGCTCTCAATGCCAAGAATCAGGTCCATTTTAGGAGTCACAATGCAGAGGGAGTTCAATAAATGTTTTCTCAGTGAATGAATAAAGAGTATATAGTTTGTAGAGAGTTTACTGTCTCGATTTGCTGTCAGACACAAATTTTGGCTCCAGAGCTCTGTGGTGTTGCCTGGTTGGTTGTTGGGGTTGGGTTACAGGGGAAGCTTGAGGAAGAAGCTCTTATTTCTGCTTGGAAGGTGGTTTGAGGGTGGCTCACCCCACTCTCACCCAAACTTTAAAAATAAGTGGCCCCTCCCCTGAAGGCCTCTGTTGACCTGATGTGTTGCTGCTGGAGAAGGATGTCAGTCAGAGCAATGTGCTCACAAGAGGGGAGATGATTGGAGGATTGGGCATTGCCCAGGTGCCCACCCCCACCATTCCTGCCATGGTGCTGTGAACCTACTAGAAGTATAACCTCATACACTCTTTAAAAAAGGCTTCATGAGCCGTAAAACACTTATACAACCCAAAGTGTTCAGTGCTTTTTTATATAGTCACAGAGTTGTACAACCATCACGATACTTTAAGGATATTTTCATCACCCTCAAACTGCCTACCCATTTTACCCCAACCTCTTTAGCCCTTGGCAACCCCTAATCTATTTTCTGTTTCTGTGGATTTGCCTATTCTGGACATTTAATTATAAATGAAGTAATATAATGTATAGCCTTTTATATCTGGCTTAAAATAGTTTTTCAAGGTTCATCCATATTATAGAACTTGTCAGTACTTAATTCCATTTAGTGGCTGACTAATATTCTGTTATTTGGACATACTACATTTTCTTCATCCATTCACCAGCTACTGGCTGATGGATGGACATAGTTGTTTCCACTTTTTGTGCATTTTGAATACTGGTGTGAACATTCTTGTACATGCTTTTGTGTTGACAAGTGTTTTCCCTTTGCTTGGGTATCATATAGTAACTCCATACTTAGCATTTTAAGGAAGTGCCACACCGGCTGTTTTCTATCAGTAATGTATGAGGGTTCCAATTTTCCACATTCTTACCATCATTTGTTGTCTCTCTTTGATTATAGCCATTTTCGTGGGTATGAAAAGGCTTCTCTTCATGTCAGTTTGCATATCCTTTGTGATGCATGACATTAAGCATCTTATGTCCTTGGTCTTTTTAAGAATTGGGTTGACTTTTTTTTTAAAACTGTTAAGTTATGGAAGTTCTTTATGTATTCTACATACAAGGCCCTTATCAGATTTATGATTTGTAGATATTTTCTCCCATTCTATGGGTTGCTTTTAAATGTTATTGATGATGTCCTTTTAAGAAGAAAATTTAAAATTTTTGGTATAGTTCAATTTACCTAGTTTTTCTTCCTTGCTTTGCTTGTAATTTTGGTTTTATATATAGGATACCATTGCTTATCTAAGGTCATGATGCTTCAACTTGTCTTTCTCTAAGACTTTTATCATTTTAACTCTTGCATTTAGACTTTTGATCCATTTCGAGTTAGTTTTTGTGTATGATGTGAGGTAGGGATCCAACTAAATTTTTTTGCATGTGGATATCCAGTTATAATAACGTTGTTTGTTGAATAGGCTATCTTTCTACATTATTGATGATTTAATAAATACATTTTAAATTTCACTTTCAGAACTGAGTGCTTTTATATGTTTCTTTGGGTCTGTTATACAGAAAGTTATTAAAATAGTATAATTCCTTAAAGGGTGTCATTTGTTACTGTGTGACCCTAAATGAGGAAACAAGTGATTCCATATCTGTCTATATTTGAAACTAAAATTCATAAAAGATTATTTAATCATTGCATTCTAGTTCTTAAAGACTACAGAGTTTGGTGTCTAGACACCTTTTTGTTCTTATGCTTTAGTGGTTGCTTTTCATCTTATTGCTTATTTCATGTGTTTACTGGCTAGTGGCTTGCTTTTTTTTTACTTTTTGCCAGTACTGTATGTAATGGCCATATTTAAAGTGTTCAGACTACAAAAGAAACCAGTTACTCCTCTATGTTCATCTCTACCAAGGAGCCTGAGTGGCCCAGGAAAATGCTGTAGTTGTTAATTTTCAAAAAGAGAGAAGTACCAAGATTCTGGTTTCTATTCCCAAAATAAAAGCATCCTAACTTCTTCCAGTGCCATTTGGCACTGTCCTGCCTTTGATCCTAAAATAAGGCCACCATTTGGCCATTTGAGAGATTGTCGTGCCCACTGGCTTTCTCTCTTTGGGTAGCTGCTGTCCCAGACAGTGGTTGCTCCTTTAGCCTCACCCGTCATCTCAGTCTCACTTATCTCAGCCTCACCCAGATGCTCCTGAAGTAGACTCCGCCCTGGTGGACCTTCTGCAGGCTGACAAATGAAATAGAATTTGTGCCCCATGTATGAAGTATTCTCTGTGCTTGCCTAATTGTGACCAGAATTGTTCCCTCATTCCCTTCATCTCATGTAGTCAGCAAGGAAGCTGTTAACAGTACTCAGGGTCACTGCCCTATGGGGTGGATAGTAGGGACAGAAAAGATGTTAAAACCCAGTACTCTTTTTGTAGCAAGAGCAAATATGATAAGGAGGCCTGCACAACTGCAGATTTTTTTCTGTATATATGTTATCTGCATTTGAAGAATAATTTGAGAAAAAGCTATTTACCAAGAAAATAAACTATTTTAGCTCTAGTATTTCATCTTAACATAATAATTAAGTGAGGTGAAGGTTATGTTAACCAGTTTGGTGTAAGCATTCCAAATTATATATAAAATCAACACATTGTACCCCATAAATGCATTAATGTACACAGTTCTGATTTAATAAAAAAAACAGAAAAAAATTAAACTAAAATTTTTAGAAATATGGCTACCTCCAAGAGGAAAAGGTGATACCAGTCTTAAAACACAAATAAAAATGGTGCTGAAATGCACATAATTTGAAATGCACATAATTTAAAATCTAGGTGATTGACAAGTTGGCAAGGAATAAAATCAGACTTATTCTTGAACAGCTGAGAAAGCTATCTATATATCTTGGAAAGATATCGTGCTATTTTCCTCATGTAAAAGTAAAAATGATTCTGGAGAACAGTTGCCCAGATGAACTCATTCTTCCCTTTAAAGGAAAACTAAGGTAGAGAGAAGAATTTGTTGTTAAAGCAATTTTATAAAAGTTATAATATTCTTTGCTACAGTCATTTCAGATTTTTTGTTTTGATTTGAAGAAATTTGCTGTGGAATAACATTCAGATTAAAAAATGTTGGTTAGGTATGGAAGTCTCATGTTGGAAAGGGCATAAAAAGCTAATATGTAAAAAGGAATGCATGCTTTGAGAATTTTCTCATCTTCCTGGTAGCATGTTTTCTCAGAACTTGTGTCCCAAACACCTGTAACAGTGAGGGTGTCCCCAGAGCCTGTCCAGGGCCACTGCCTACCATGGGCACATGGTGAAACTTTGTTCAGTGAAAGACACAAGTGAAGTGCTGATGACAGGCATAGTCAGAGCAGAGGACTGCACCTTTTTAAGACACAATGTTGTGTAATTTAGGCACCCTGGTTGTCATCAGCCATATTTATCAGAAACTTGTCACAAAGGTGAACTTTTCCTTATGTTTTCCAGTGTAAGTTCAATGTCGTTGTAAGATTCTGTAAAGAAAAAGAATCCTTAAGGAAAGTCATGTTGGCTGGGTGCCCGTAGCTGAATGGTTTGAGTGCAGGCCCTGTGCGCTGGGATTGGTTTGATCCTGACCTGAGGCTGCTAAACAAACAAAAGAAATAAGAAAAAGTTGTGTTGGTGATGAGTGGAGGACAATGTCTCACCTGCTCAGGGCAGGAGCTTGTTTCCCAAGTTTGCAGCTCAGTATTGCCTGTGTTTAGCTCCCTTCAAGAACACGTGAGTGGAACCCCTGTGGGCCCCCTCGAAGTTTCTATAATGTTTCCCCTGAAGAAAACAGTTGAAATTGTGACCTGCTGGACTTGGAGCCTAGGAACATGGCAGCTGGTTCTTCTTTGGGTTGTGTGCTTGGGCTAGGCCCACTGGGTAGAGCAGGGAGCACTTACCGCTTAGCCACCAAACAAAAATGGGACTGAAATACACATAATGTGAAGCCAGTGGTGAGCTTCTTTGAGGGTCAAGATCAATCTTCTCACACTAGCTCTTCATTTATCAAGTAAGGATATACCCACAATGTTAGGTGGCCTAGATTTTCATTCTGGCCAACGTGAAGACCCACTTTCATTTATCAAAATACCTGTGTTCCTCTTATTCTCTAAAACTCACAATGTCTCACATTTAACTTAATTAAAACTTTTTCTTAATGTAGAAGAGTGTTATATATATGTATATATAAAAAACATTTGCCCTTTTAACCATGTTAAGTTATACGATTCAATGGAATTAATTACATTCAGTTTTATACCACCATCACTAAAAAGTATTTTCAAAACGTTTTCATTTTCTCTAACAGAAACTGCAACTATTAAGCAATAACTTCCTATCCTCCTCATCTCTCTCACCCCTGTTACCTCTAATATACCTTTTTTTCTCTATAGATTTGTCTATATAATTTTAAAATTTCATTTTAAAGAATTATTTTAAGTTGGCTTAGCATTTACAGAAGAGTTCAATAGTTTCAAAAGGAGTACTTGAGGCTTTACAGTTTTTCATCTGAGCACGTTTAACTTACTAGGTCTGCCTTATTTTGCACACTAGACAGTTTCTGGGAGAAACAGACAAGATGAGAGGAGATGTGACTAAGTTCTTGAGGACATATCAAGCACAGTGGCTGCATGGACGTCCATGAGCTCAGCTGCTCCACTTAGCTGTGAGTTATTCCTGTCTTAACATAAAGAAAGTCAAGTTCATTGACATAAAAGTCCTATTACTAGTAGAAGCTGCAGACTAAGTCCTTCTGACCACAACATGTTCATCTCTTTCTGTTATTAGTCTTTCTTCTAGAGTGCATAAATGACATGTAAGGGGGGTACCATGCATTTCTGCCCATTATTATAGTTAGCAGAATGAATTCTGTACCTGAAGGTTCTCCATCGTGCCAGAGGAGCACATGCCTTACGTGAAGTCCCAGCCACTTATCTTCCCATGTCAACTCGTCCCCAGGCATTTGTTGGTGCCAATCATGTGCTGGGCCTTGGAGGATGATCCAGTGGCCTCTGATGGCTGCCTGTGATGATGGCAGTGAGGTGACATTAATAGCCATTACTCTAATCATTTATTGAGCATATTCTCTGGTCTGGGCCTGAGTAGGGCATTTCAGGAGCTTTGACCTCAGCCCACTGGACTGGTGGCAGTAGGTTTAGGGTTGGGAAAGGGAAGCTTGCAGAGGTCAGATTGAAGCATTTGGCTGGAAGCAGTGCAGGGCACAAGGGGACTCCTGTCAAGTTCATGTGGGGGTGCCTGAAGTCTAGCCTGCCCTCTGTTGAGGAGGGCAGAACCTCTTTTCCCAGACCATTTTCCTGGGCAAGACATGAATCCCTGAATAGTGAGGGACTGGCCCGTGGGGGGGGGGGGGTGGGTTGGGAGGCTGAGAAACAGGGACTGCAGTGGAGAGGCAATGGCACTTCTGTTTCTGAGTGCCGTCACTGGCAGGTCCTCACAGCACTGTAGGGGAGGGGTGAGGACTCTGTCGAGTGCCCTTTGTTTCCTGTGGGCAGCACAAGCAGAGGTGGGGCAGGCCTTGACGGCCAGGGTGGGAGGAGGGTCAAAGCAGGTTTGCTGCGGGAATTGTGTTAGCGCTTATTAACTCTGCACAGGGAAAGGCCTTCCCTTGATGCCGCTTGCTCTTATTTGCATATGTATCTATCAGATTTGTGATCTTGTTTCTAGTTTACAGAAAATCAGCAAAATCAGGAGGGAACTGTAAGGCTGAGATCAACAATGGCAACAGCAAGAGGGAAGGGAGTGCGGTGAGGATTGATGAGTTTGTCTGAGAGCACAAGGAAGGGGAGAAAGGAAGACTTAGAAGAAAATGAGATTTAAAATCAAAACTTGTCTCAATGTGCAGAGATTTATTCATCCATCATTAAAATTTAAATTACATGGGTCAATCTGTCCCATGGGGCTGGTATGTGACAGATTGACACATGGTTCCTTTTCAGCATCATTTTGTTTGAACTGTTTCATTCAGGAAATAAATACCTCATTGGTTGATGTTTTCAAGTTTACTAGGCTTCATTAAATGTTTAGCATAAACCCAAGTAAGTTATTTCTAGTAGGATTAAAATTATTATTGTGTTTCTCAAATCCTAAAAGAAATACCAAACTCTGGCTTATGTTCAGTTTTATATTCTTAATTTCAATCATTCTTCTATTGACAAGTGATTCTTTTTCCAAGACTGTGTAATGCATGTGGCATTTCTCCCTTCCATGCCACAGCAACCCTGCAAGAAAAGAGGAAATCTGTCTGTGATGAAGTTTGGTGACCTAAACAAATGACTGTCTTGAATCACCTAGAAACAAATTTGTTTTCCAGACATGATGAATATCTGAGATCATATATGTAGGTCTCATGTCCTAACCATCTGTGATTACACTGAAGTAAAGGTGGGTTGATGTTGCTTAAGAAGTATGATGCATCCCTAACAAACTGTCATGGGTATCTGTTATCCTGGAGCTGTGGACTGAGCTGCACATGGGTGACTGAGTGAGCCGCAGGACACACCTTAGGGCACCTTCCACAACTGCTGCGTTAATGGTGCTTACTTTATTTGATCTCTGATTTCTTCTTAAGAATATATGATTTTGATTTGCAATGCTATTCCTTGAGCCCTTTGAGCTTGACTCCTTAACTTGGTGCTCTTGGCACATCCTACGTTGGACTTTTCCAATTCTCTTCCTGTGGCTTCGTTGCCCGCCCTTCCTCCATGCACGTAGCAAGGTGATCTCCCTGAAATGCAGATCTGACTGGGACTTTCTGCTGCTTAAGACCTTTCGAAGCCAGCCCCTACCCACTTGCCTTCTGGCCACCTCTGTGCCCTTAGGATAGTGTATAACCTCCTCCTGCCAGCCCTATCTCCTTATTCCTTCCAGTTTAAAACAGGAGGTCTACTTCTTTAATTCTATTTCAGTCCCTGTGTCCCCACACCCACTTGGGGGAGAGGATTGGAGAAAATGAGAGTTTGTATTCATGTACCTTTATTTCATGAGATTATATGTGGAACCTTTCAATGGACATCCTCTCCCCAGATGTTTGAGAAACAGTCAAGCCACTCAGCAAATGAACTGCCTTAGAGAAGATTATAATGTTGGCCTTAATTTCTTTCATCAACTTTCTATTTTCTTAAAATGCATTTAATCAACTACTATTAAGTGTCCTGGAAAATTATGTGGCTTACAGATGTGTTTTTGTTTTTAAATTGAGGGTTACCACTTTAAGAAATTTAGACTGAAAAAATATTACTTTTAACACAAAGGAAAAGCCTTAGGTATGTAATGCATATGATTATGCATATTATAAGATGCAATCATAGTCACCAAAAGGACACTTGTTAGTTTTCACTGGGGTGATTTGCTGACACTCTTGTCCTGTACTGCAGTGAAATTGACGTTACAGGGATTTAAGCTTATGATGATAAAAAGTGCATGAAGGCAAGTAACAATGTGTTGACTTTTGCTGCCTACTTTTTACTGTGTGACATAGTTGGATCTTTTGTTAAAAATCAGTATCTGCATTTTCTTGCTATGAATGGAAAATTTATTTTTATAAATATGAAAACAGTGATCTTGGAGGAATTAACAGAGAGGAAGGATAAAAAATGTACAGTTCTAAAAAGAACTTATAAGGTTAAAATTATGGTTTATTAGTTTACAGTAAATCTGGCTATAAACATGTTAAATTCTTACCCAGTATCAAATTTAAGGAAAATGTTGTGAAATAACACTGGTGTCTATTCAAAGGAATTTAAAAATAATTATAATTTTCTGTTTTCTCCTTGCTCAGATGGTACTTTAGAATCCAACTTTCTAGCCATGCAGTCATAAGGAATTATTACTCTTTTCTCTGGCCTTGCTCTGTTGTTGACTTGGGTTCAAGTGGAGACCTCCTGGACAGCTGGTGGCCTGGGCAGCTGTAGTGACTCAACTCCAGTGTGCCCCTCCCAGGGATGGAGCTCCCAATTTAGCTGTGCATAAAATGCCATAGCACAGCAATCTGAGCTCTTGCTTTCTGTTTAAATAAAAAGGCAGATGCTTCACACGTGTTTTCATGAATTGACATAAACCATGGAAGGAAAGAATGTTGCTCTTCAATAGGAGCCTTGTAGCAACTTGTTACTTGTAATTTTTAGGTTTCCCTTAAGAGCAAATGCAGAAAGCAAACCTGCATCTGTGCTGACACGGGATTAGGAGTAACGCATGCACTTTTAAGTGCTGGAGTAATGGGTGGATGGGGCGTCTATAAATAGTGAGTTAATGTGTCTGATAAACTCCGGAGGCAAGAGGGCTTCCTTGGGCCAGCGTTGTCTCATGTGGCCAGGGAGGGACAGCCAAAGAGAAGAAAGTGCATATATTTTTACCTTTTTATATCCAGGAGAGCAGATGCTTGAGTCACAGTGTTAGTCTGCTGTGGAGAGTTAGGTCTGGAGTATGCATGGTCTATTGGAAGACCTAAAAATAGGGCTGAGAAAGGATTTGCCCCTTTTCTTGAAAAAGATACAGTATTGACCTGCATGACTTTCAGAGGCATGCAGCAGCTCCCAACAGACTGCTGTGCTCAGTTATGCTTGATTAACTTTTCTGTCTCTGGCCAGGCTCAACTATTTCTGAAACTGAGTGCTTTTGACCATAGAGGCTGGAAAGGAGGATGTGGGCCCTGGGCATGCCTTATAGTTATACTGGACTTACGCTGATCTGTGTACACCCTCTCAGTCCTCTGTGACAGCACCAGACTCATGTCAGGGTTGGATTAATTGATGTATACTTGTAAGCAGACGAGCTGCATTTGAGGGAGTGGTCTGTGGCCAGCAAATGCAGTCGGGTGTCGTGCAGAGCGAAACTTCAAGGTCATGAACCAACTGTGAACATGTGGAACTTAAACTGTATGAAGTGAGCCAATCTGGAATCATAGTTCTCACTTGCCACCTGACCGGGTAGCACCCCTTTATGGTGTGACTGGAGAATTTTTCAGTGCCAGCCTGCTCATTCTTGGTGCCAGGCCAATGTCTGTGTGCTGTCTTGGGGGGAGGGGGTACAGTGTGGGACCTAAGGCTCTATTAAATATGTGAATAGTTTTGCATGTACCTACCTCTTATTAGCTCGTGAAGGCTGGTTTCATACAAATCCTTCAGTGACCCAGATAGAAATTTGGTGTTATATATTTTCTCACTGTCATATTAATAGGATTTTCTAAAAGCAGTGTTTGCTTAAAGAAAGAACTAGCTTATGGGAAAGAGTCAGGGAGGAGCCCCCAGTATTTAGCTAGTTTCCTTAACTTATCTATAGTTAGCCTAGATGGTTGATAAATTCTTTGCCTTTCCAGTAGCTTTATGACTTTGGAGGGTGACTGGTGGTGGTGTGGGAAGTTAAGTAGGAAGTCTTACAGTTAGGAGAGATCTCCATTTAGTATTTACGCTACATGCTAGCCTTTTGTTTCAGCCGTTACTTCACAGAGGTGCTGGATTTTTGATTTTTATCACTGTCTCTTTCACCCCCACCCTTTTCTTACACAGGAGACAAATGGTGAGGTTAAATATGGCCATGACTCACCCAAATGCTCAGCCAAAGACCAGCAGTGGCCATCAGGAAGGATAGCGTCACAGGTCTTCATAGAATTGGCAGTTGGGCCCTTCACCTGTTTCTAGTTTTCACTGAGGTTGAAACTATTCTAGTTGAACTTACTGTGGTAATAAGCTCAAAAACAAGCTACTCCTGGGCATATTTCAAAAACTAAAACAAGGAAATATAAAAGACTAAAAAAAAGGAAGTACAGATTCATAGGACCTGTTGTGTGATGTTCATGTGTGAGGAAATGTATACACAATTGAACGAAGTCTAACTTTTATGCTTAGATAACATAAAATGAGATATTTTTGAAATTTCAAATACCCATTCAAGTAGTCACTGGTGAGGCAGTAGACAGCTTCTTTTGTAAGACTGTTCTCCTAAAGATACTTGGCTTGAAAAGTTTATTTCAGTTGAACCAAGAGTTTATGAGTTGGTAGGTATTTCAAGGATCTTAAATGTGGCAACCTAAAACAAAACTGAGATTGTTACTAAGATTAACATCTTTTTATGGATTTAATTTTAGAATGAAGAATACAGTAAGTGGTGACTAGCTTAATTTTTTTCCCCCTTTAGAAAATCTTTCAGGCTCAGCGCCTGTGGCTCAAGCGGCTAAGGCACCAGACACATACACCTGAGCTGGCAGGTTTGAATCCAGCCCGAGCCCGCCAAACAATGACGACTGCAACCCCAAAATAGCTGGGCATTGTGGCGGGCACCTCTAGTACCAGCTTCTTGGGAGGCTGAGGCGGGAGGATCACTTGAGACCAGGAGTTGGAGGTTGCTGTGAGCTGTGATGCCACGGCACTCTACCCAGGGCAACAGCTTGAGGCTCTGGCTTAAAAAAAAAAAAAAAAAAAAAAAAAAGCTTTCAGAGCAATAAAAGATGATACATACTGTTGATAACATATAAATGTGGCTCTGAGTCTGAGTGTGGGGGGTTGGCTGCAGATTTTTTGGAATTATTCTCTAGAATCAGCAGTCAACAAGAAAACAGCAGTGATGGAGAACTTTGATAGCCATCAGGGACGGCTGTGAAAGTCTGTGGTGGCTTTGGGTCCCATGCCAGTTGCTAGGGAAAGGCAGGAGCACTCTAGTTCCTGGGTGGCAGCACCTGTGTGGATGAGCAGTCTGTAATGGGGAGGATGTAACCTGAAAAGAGAGAGAACTATAAAGTTGTCAGCATAGAAATGGGTGGGGGAAGCCTGTGGGCTGCCATGGAGCTGGGAAGAAGACTGCTAGGGCTGCATGGGACAAGGTATGCCCAGACCCCTCCTTCATATTTTAATTTTTTGAAAAGGTGGCACATTCATGGGGATGCAACTCTGAAAAGCATAGAATGATTCCTAGTGAAAGTCCCACCTGTTCCTTCCCTCTCACTTTCAGCGTTGCTGTCCACTTCCTTCCCCTAACACTCCCGGTTGACCATCATGTGCCATCATTGTTAACTCCCCACATTTTTATGGATGAAGAAAAATTATATATAATTTTCTCTCCCTTTTATAAATGGAAAGGTAATATATATGTTGTCTTTTTTTCACTTAATATTTCTAAGGGTTCTTTCCATGTTAGTAAATTAAGAGCTTCCTGTGTCTAAATCGCTGAATAATATTCTATTACATGTACACAGGAATCTTTAATCCATCATCTGTTGGTGGACAACAGTTTGTTGTCTGTTCTTGGCCATAGTAAACAATGCTGCACTGGACGTCATTGTATATACAAAGTCACTGGGGGCCAGATCAGGTGAATAGGGAGAGTGTGTTGTGCTGCAATTCTTATTAGGCTTCTTTTTTTTCCCTCCATATGTCCTCTGGTTTTTGTGAGATTTTTGCATACCATGGTGATTTTGGGGAATATATATCTCTGTTGTAGCAGAACTGACTGAGTACAATTGCTTATGCTTTATGCTCATATTTATTGCCCCCCTCATCCTGCCTTCCCTGCTAGAATGTTAGCACCTGGGGACAGTACCTCCTGTAGTGTCCTCAGCACTTAGATATTTGCTGGAAATAAGGATTTATTTTTACAGCCATATTCTGTTATAAATAAGTTAACCTGGCTACCAATAGTATGAAAATATTAAATGGAAAATTCTAGAAATTATAAGTTTCAAATTGTGCCCTTTTCTGAGTAATGTGATGAAATCTCACTGTCCTGCCCTAGACTCAAAACGTCCCTTTGACCAGCATGTCTATCCCTTATAGGAAGTGCTCAGGTTATAAGCAAGACAGGTTCTGTGTGTGTGTTCTTGAGTTGAATTTGTAAGTAAACTGGAACAGGTACATTTACCAACTACCTATAACAGCCTCTGATCACAAGTGTGAGTCATACATCAGTCAGATGTTTGTAACTTGGGGACTTCCTGTATACAGTGCCCACCTATTATTAGTCACTTAGTAGCCTTCTCAGTTACGAGATCAACTGTCATGCTGTTACAGTGCTTGTGTTCAAGTCACCCTAATCTGACTTCATAATGACCCAAATGCACAAGAGTAGTAAAGCTGGCAATTCAGATATGCCAAAGAGAAGCCGTAGATGCTTCCTTTGGGAAAAAGGTGAGCATTCTCTATAAAATAAGGAAAGAAAAAAATCATATGCTGAGACTGGTGAGAGCTACAGGATAATAAGATATTTGAGAGAGAGACATACATTTATTGAAGTATTTTATTATATTTTGATAGTTATTAATCTTTTATTATGTATATTTAATATGTATATATGGTTAGTGCTCAGTAAATGAAGGCCTATATTGAGTGTGTACCTATGACAGAACTATAATTATGTGCATAGACACATGTATATAACTTAGTGCTGGAACTCTGGGAAGCACTTCACATACACTATTTCATTTCATCCTCATAATAGCCCTAGATGGTAAGTGCTGTTATTTTTCTCATCTTTCAGATAGGAGACCAAGTCATAGGCAGGTAACTTAGAGTGATGCAGCTGGCAAGTGGTGGCCCTGGGATTTTGGATGCAGAGCCCATAACTCTTTTTGTTGAGAGCCTTGTGTTTTGTCTTGATACCAATTAAGAGAACTCATTCCTTGCCCTCTAGAAACTAGGGATGGAGATGTAAGTGGTAAATAACAGTAGGGTTGGAACGCAGGAGAGCAGAGCCTGAGAAGTTGTGGGAGCAGATGCCTAACTGCTTTTTGTGTTGGGCTCTCTATCCATTAACTAGTGCCAGGCTATATCAAAGGAGACAAGAAATTTGGAAGAAGGCACAGACATGGACACGAGGAAGGAACTAATGTTTATTTGATTTCTATCTTCTTGTAAGCACTGGACTGGTTGCATTTGACGCACTGAAGATTTTCTTTTACTTATTCTGTCTCATTTAGTCTTTATTCCTGAGGTTGGTTTTTGTTATTTTCTTCATGTTACATAAAACTCAAAGAGTGTACCCATAGTTACACAGCAAATGGCTTAGTTTAATCATTACCTACCAACCAGTGTGATAGGAATTATTCAATTATTTTTAGAAATAAAGACATACAGCCAGGATGGCACAGGCAGGATTTGAATTCCGGGCCATCTTCATGGCCTCCCCCTGCCCCCCATTATACATGAGGCGCATGTTGAGTTGTGGTGTTTCTTGGAAAATATGGGAGGATATTTGAAACAGAAGTGGTTAAGTAAAAACAAATCTGTACTTGGAATAATGAAGATTATATATTTAGATGAAAAACAATTAACAAATGGTATAACAATCATAGAATGTAGAAGGCATAGATTTTAAATGTAACTATGAGATGAGGAAAATCATATTGCCAGCATTCTTCTTAAACCAGATCAGATCCTGCCTCTGTCCTGCCAAGAAATGATTCTTCCTGACTCCTGCTATCTGCAGCATCAGTGGACATGTGCCCTGTTGTGGTCAGTCTCCTACCACCTCCCAGGGCACTGCCCAGCCCCTATTACTGTGTATTTTCATACAATAACATAGGAATAATGTTTTTCCCTCTCCCCAAAGGCAGTGGCCCATTCTTTCCTAAAAAATCTAGTTCAAGTTTTATTACTTGGGGGAAGACTTCTCCAAAGGCTAAATTTAGTTGCTTCATTCTCTTTTATCCTAGATCTTTATTGCTTTCAAGGACTCAATACACTGGGCTGCAGCCATCGGCTCATATGACTGACTCTGTAAGTGGCTCCAGGGCTTTTCATAGGTCATGACTGTGTTTTATCTTTGTCCATGCCTTTGGTGCCTGTCTCAGAGCTGGACACTTGGTCAACATTTGTGGAATGGGTAGGTAGGTAGGTGGATAGGCAAATGAATGACACGTTTGAGTGATTTCATTAAAAACTGTGATACATGGTTAATATGTCATTCTGAATTAAGAACTATTGTAGGCATTGTCACTGGACGAATTATCCACAATGAGTGCATATACTACAAGTAGTTTTCAAAAAATTATTTCTGAAAAACGATTCTTAAAAATCAGGATACAAAATAGGTTTTGAAAAAGACACATCCACACGTGTATCTTCCAGTGGATTGCAGTTAGGAGCACTGAAATCTTATGCATCTGTTTTCCTGCCTGACCACATTGTGGGCATCCTCCCAGGTCCTGGGTAAGGAACTCCTCACCTGGCCTATCCCCTGGTGGTTAGCCTCTGCAGGGAACGTCCGTGGCGCTGGCTGACACTCATTCTGTAGGTCATCTCTAAGGCGTGTATGTGTTATTGTGCTTTATTATTCTCCTTAATTTTTGCTTGGGTTATTCCTGACACCCCAGCCAGCTGAGAAACTTAGAGGAAAGGGATCATATTTATACTCCTCCCCCATCTCAGCACATCTAAAGTGGTAAGTGTGTCTGTGTAGTAAACATTAAATTGATGAGGTCATTATTTTCTCATTTTGGCAAATTGCAAAATGCCCCCTTTTTTCATTCTCAGAGGAAGGGATGGAGGTTCACACTTTCTTGTGAGAAACAACCCCCCCCCCCCGCAGGCCCCCTTAAGGAGGGGAGGCTTACTGTAAGAATATGGGGGGGTCTTACAGAACAGAAGAACAGAAGCGCAGCCAGGCCTTCTGAGAGGGA
>CAUYON010011850.1:0-10655 GCA_963573935.1 Arctocebus calabarensis | reverse complement strand
AGTTCAACCAATTGCCAAGTCCAAAAGAAACCCAAACGGCTCACAGGCAAGGCCCTTCCAGCCTGCAATCCCACTGCTGCCCCACCCACAGCCACCGACAGGATCAGACCGAATGAACAGATGCAACCACTTGCCCAATCTCCACTGCTTTAGCCTTCCTCAGGGTGTCCAGAAGCCTCACACTGTCTCCCTGTATCCCCAAAGGGAAGTTTCTAGGCAGATCCTGCCTGGCAGAGATGCCTGAAGTCCTCTCTCCCCAGTCTGACCATGCCCAGCCGCAAGGAAGCTGTTAGTCGTCCACCATCTTGCTCCCCCTCCCAATCTGTTTTCTTTTATTTCCTTACACAAATTTTCCTTTCTCTTCCTCTTGCTCTTTAAGTTACCATGCCTCTGTCCTAAGGCATTGATATGTCCTTTTAGCATTGGACTAAGAGGATGAGACAATTGAAGAGCAAGAAGGTAAAAAAGATTTTTAAAAAAGGAAGGAAGAGAAAGGAAAGAGAGTGAGTACAAGGGAAGATTGACAAAAAGAAGAGAGGCACAGAAAAAGGGAGACTGGAGAAAGAGAGGTATGCAGTAGGGCACTTTCACCCACACCTTAAAACCCCCAACCTCTGGGGGTGCTGGGTCAGGTGGTTTCCTTGAGTTTCTTTAGCTTTTTGACAGCCTGGGCAGACACAGTACTCCAACTCCACCAAATAGAGAAGAAAAACAAAAATTCTATAAATCAATCAAACAAAAAGCCTTACAGGACAAAATTGAGGGAAGAAACAAATAACAGGTGCAGAAAAGTAGGAAAATTGAAGCTCTTATTAATGAGGGCAACAATGAAACATTTTAATTACACTAGAAAAATGAAGGAAAAAAGAAAATGAAAAATCCAAGGGAAGAAGTTGAAATAAATAAAAACAAAAACAAAGTAAGATATATATATATATATATATATATCTGAATATTGCCTGGGCAACAGGTGATCTTCTGGGGTATTAGATGCTAATCACAATGCTGATACAGCTGTGTAAGATGAAGACAGGAAGCCTCTATTGGCTACTTTGCCCTCTAACCAAGTGGTGTCGAGTGCCTGGTTTCCTCCTCAGTCCACTTAAAAGACACTTTAAACAGAGATCCTAGGCTAAGGAGATGCTTTGTCAGGAAAGCGTGTGTTGCTAGGATCTCTCCTGATATGGCTGCCCACTTATCAAGCCTGACATACTGGCCTCAGCTCAACTCCCCTGAGGGCCAAGGCTTCAAGGCAGCTCTCCTACTGCTGAAAAATGAAATCCCCTATCTTACCTGGTATCTCAGTCCTGGCCTCTGGGCACTGTTGAAAGTAATTTGATCACTCACCTAAAGTCTCCTAGCATAGGCCTTGCTCTGGGACCCTGCAGGTAGAACCTGCAGGAGCCTACAATGGCTGTGCTAGGCCCACAGACAAACAAAGAAAGCTCTTTTCTGGCCCAGCGGCTCAGTTCCAGACTTTGTAGACTGCTAAAAGTTACTTGCACACTGGTCCAAGCTGTCCAAAGTTAGCTCAACCAAGTGTCCAAGTCCAAAAAAAGAAAACCAGCAGAGAAGGCCTTCCCTGCCTGTAATCTCATTGTTGCTGTGGTTACAACCGTGGCACCCCCCACAGCCTCAGACCTAACGCAACCACTTGCCACTTCTCCACTGCTTTTGTCCTCCCTCTAGGGTCCAGAAATCTCTTGCTGCCTCCCTACATCCCCAAAGGGATTTCTCTGGGTAAAGCTCACAAGCCAGATGTACTTGGAGTCTTTGCTGTCCAATCTCAATGTACCCAGTTGCAAAGAAGCTGTAACTTGGCTGCCATCTTGCCTCCTCCTCTTGATTATCAAGTTTTTTTTTTCTCTTGTCTCTCTTGAGACAACAGAGTCTCAAGTTGTCGCCCTTGGTAGAGTGCTGTGGCAGCATAGCTCAACCTTAAACTCTTGGGCTCAAGCGATCCTCCAGCCTCAGTTTTTTTTTTTCTACATTTAGTGTAGATGGAGGCTCACTCTTGCTCAGGCTGGTCTCTAATTAGTGAACTCAAGTCATCCACCTGCCTCAGCCTCCTGGAGTTCTAGGAAGGGATGCTTTCTTTTGCATCCCACTGTCACCCACATCCCAGGAAGTTTTTGTCTTTGAATAGCTAGCAAGATCCTAATATCATTAAGAAGGGATAATTATGCTGGGCATTGCTTTCCTATGGCTTTAAAAATACATCCTCTACCTTTGGGGAAGCTCTGGCTCAGGATTTGTTAGACTTTAAATTATAAAATGGAAAAATTCTCTAGTACATTATTGACTTGCTACTCACTGGACAGCAGTTTCAGGACTGTTTGTATAGTATCATCTTGACACTTACATCACCTGGTAAAGTGCAGTTACAAGGTGTCTAAAGGAAAAACCCAAGTTTCAAACAGGAAGTACAATGCCTAGGGTTTCTGGTTGAACCTGGGAAGCTCAGATTGCTTGGAAGCAAGAAGCACTTGATCTTACATACTTAAAAACCTAATAGAAGAAAACATCCGGGGGATTTCTTGGAATGGCCAACTTTTGTCAGATCTGAATTCCAAACTATGGTCTCATTGTGAAGCCCCTGTATGAGATCCTGAAGGGTCCAAAGGGGAAACTTTGGTGTAGACAAAAAAATGTAAGGGAGAATTTGAACAGCTTAAGCACTTAGTAATTACTAATAGAGACACCTGGGTACTGGGATGCCAAACTTAACAAAACTATTTTATTTGTGTGTTTATTAAAAACAAGGACTAGGGCTGGGGATGCTTCACCAGAAGATTGGGACCAAGCACCAACCAGTTGATTACTTGTCTAAACAACCTGACTTTATAGCCTCAGGTTGGCCAGCCTGTGACTTCTCAAAATAGGCAGAGAAATTAACTCTTGGACAACCAGTTGAGAGCAGATGTGATGGAAAAAGATGGAGTGAGTCAGGCTAGGGTCTATATGATGCAGCTGGTCTGGTCAGTTCAGGTCCTGATTGACCTTCACCCCATGTCTTTCATTCTTACTCTTTTGTAAATTTAGCTCCCACCTACAGATGTATATCTTGAGGAGTTTAGGGCAATTGAATTAGGAGATTAACTTCTAACTTGTATTGTGTTTTTTGGTCATGGGTTATACTGATTATTCTTTACTATGAGTCATGGGTTCTGCCGATTATTGTTTAAGATAAGGGTTACTATGGTCTGTACTTTGAAATTAAATGTATAAAACTGAAATTTTGGAAATGGATAACAGAACTGTCTTAGAGAGGCTACTTTCACCGTTTTCCAGATTCCAGCCTTCTGACAAATAAATTTTGGTGGACCTATCCATCCCTGTCTGCATATTCACTGAAAGAGTGTATGTGGCTGTACACTTTGTCCAGTAACAGGCACAGTTTATGTTCTCCTTCAAGTATTCAGTCTGTTAGAGCAGGAAGGAAATTTGTTGTAAACAGCTGGATGGATAGGGAGATATCAGGCCATCCTCCTTGAAAACATGGTAGTAACTTTAGAAGTAGTGGCTGGATTGATGCCTGCCTCTCTTCTTCTCATCCCTAGCCAGGAGCCCTTAGAGTGTCAGTGCCTTGAAGTGATTACACAGGTGTTTTTGAGCCTACCTGACCTTTCAGATTGCCTTTTTGGGGGAGGCTGATTGGAGATGGAAGCAGTTATATAGAAAAAGGGATGTGGAGAGCTGGATACACAGTGGTAACTAGGCAAGAAGCAGTTGAAATCAGAGTCCTTCTCACCTTAAGATTGGCCCAGAAAGCTGAAGTGACTGCATAAACCAAGACTCTAGACCTATTGGAAGGTAAAGTGACTAACATTTATACAGACTCAAAGTACTTTTCAGGCAGAGTGTGACGTAAGGGTTCAAAATTATGTGCATCATATTTAAGAGGTACTGTCTTTAATCCATAATTTTTCTCTGCCCTACTCTGTCCCATCCCCCCATCAGGAAATCTGCACCCATTCCAGTCTGGAGATCAGGTCCTTCTCAAAACTTAGAGAGATGAGGCAGATGAACATTTAGAGGAATGGGACCTTGAGATGTACTGCTCAGCACTTTCAGTGCAGTTAAACTGGCTGGATTAAAGACCTGGACTCACCCCACACAAGTCAAGCCTTACCTGACAATGGAAGCAGCAGAACCTGACACAGCAATGCCTAACATCTGACTACAGAATTGGTTGGTGACACAAAGATTAAGTAAGATAAAGAAATGGCTGAGAAACCCACTTCCTCTTCATAGCTGTTCTGACTGTGTGGATTTTGAGGAATGGGTGAAATGGTACCCTTCCAATGAGATGAGAATTGTTTGTACTCACCAGGCTAAAAGTGTAATGAATGTGTCTTATTTTTGCCTGGAAGGAGAAACTTATGTATAATAAGTATTTGTATCTTATTTAATGAGGATTTCTACTCCATTGCAATTGATTAGAAATTTCCCTGTTTTCTGATACATCCAAAAGAATCTTACTTTGGGGGATTTGTAAGGGTGGGGACCTGCAGGATGGACCAAAGAAATAGGTTCTCCATCCACCTTAAAATGGTTACGCCAGGGGAAGATTGTATAAAGTTCTCAGGGTTTCTAGCCTCTTGTGTAAATTTAACTAACAGCCTGCTGCAATGTTGTAAGAACCTACTATGTCTTATGCTAATAGATACATTAAATTTCCTAAGGGATGGTTTTTGCTATGTGGATACCAAGCTTTCTCTTATGCTCTTGCCAATGCTACAGGGGAACCCTGTTAATTGGAGAGATTGACTTCTTTCTTCTTCAGGGCACGGGACTTCAAAGATACCTGAATCCCCAAATCCTGAGATCTTAAGTATCCCAGGAGATTCCCAGAGTGGTGGTCATCTATTCAGCCCAGCTGGAAATATTTCCTTGTCTTTATTTATGATGCCAACCATGGTAATTGGGCTAAATATTGAGTTTTGTCAACTAGCTAGCTCCATGGTAAAACCTTTAAATGCTACCTTACAAGCTATGAGCACCCTGAGTATAGAAATGGGGCAAACCTTGGAAGCAATCTTCAAAAACCAAGTAGCCACTGATTATCTACTCTTCAGACATAACCATAGCTGTACAGAATTTAAAGGAATGTGCTGTTTCAACCCGTCTCAGACAATTCTCTATTAATAAAATGCAATCTAAAACAGGTGCAAAATGTACTTCATAACTGAAAGGTTCTAGACCCAAGGCTAAAAATCGATCTGAGGCACAAAACGAAAGGAAGGCGGAGATCCAATTCATGCAATCGAAGTGGCTTTTATTCCACCTGGAGTGCAGGTGGGGACTCTCACAGGAGAATTCTCACAGGAGAATCTCCTAGGGAGAAATCCACACATGGGCTTTGGTGGACGGGGATTTAAAGGGTGTCGGCAGCCAGGATTGGTCTGTCCATAGCTTTATCTGGGCAGGTAGGTGGGGCAAGGTTATGGAAGTCTGGATTGGTCTGTTCACTATTTACTGGGAGGGACATTCTTTCCAGGAAAGGGATCCTTCCTGGTTGGGTTGATTACATGGGCAGGTAGATGGGACATGGTTAGGGAAGCCACTATTTCCTGGGAGGGACATGCTTCCTAGGAAAGGGATTCTTCCTGGGTGGGTCTGTAACTTGATTCTACCAATAACATCACCCAGAGATACTTTTTTTTGGGGGGGGGTATAGAACAATTGTTTTCTTGGCTACCTAATTTAAATTGGTTGAGGGTCTTAATTATTGGTATAAGAATTATTTTCTTTCTAGGAGTATGTGTGTGTGTTGTTTCAACCAGTGTACTCCGTGTTTACTTCTCCTTGCGTTACATATTGTAATTACTGTTACCCTGGGGGGAATAAGGTTGACCCTCACATGAATGCAACCAACCACAATAATTATGTTCTTCACAATTTCATACATATAAAATAATAAAAAAGTGGTGAAACGAAGCCAGAAAAGTGGCCTACAAGATGGAGTCTTAGAAGCTAAGATGAAGCATTATATCTGATTTAGTATGCTTAGCCAACATTCTTTCCCCACATACCTTTATGATTATATAGTTAAGATTTCATCATGATTGTAAGGATGTTTATCTTAAAGGACCTTGTGGGAGGTAGAAATATAGACAATAAGTACTATTATAGTGTTAGAGTAAAGCTACTTTGAGATTTTCTTTGATGATTCTTTTAGATATTTTGTCAGAGTAAAGGTTACTTTTATTGTTATGTTGCTTGACTAAACATTTATGTTGTTTAAATATTGTTACATTGTTAGAGTAAAGGCTACTTTGATGTTGTTTTCTTTTAGATAAAGTTAAAAATTTCTAGGATTGTTCCCTTGTATTCCATGATAAACATTATTAAAATTGTAAATGAGGCAGAATACCCTTTGAAAGATTACTTTCCCTGTTTTCTAGAACTGCTGTCCTTCTGATAATAAACTTTGTTGGACCTAATCCCTGTCTCTGCATTTGGCTGACAGTGACAAGCAGCCAGACCCTCTTTTCCAGTAATATTACTAACAAAGATCAACTTGTGAATTGGAAGCAGACACTGCTATATTCCTTGATCACTTCTAAAAGTTTCATAGTAGAATCCCTGGTGTTTTCCAGATATGCAATCATGTCATCTGCGCAGAGTGAAAGTTTTATCTCTTCTGATTCTATGTGGATACCCTTGATCGCCTTTTCTTCCCTAATTTCAATGGCTACAACTTCCATTACAATGTTGAAGAGCAATGGAGACAATGGGCAACCTTGCCTGGTTCCTGATCTAAGTGGAAATAATTTCAATTTAACTCCATTCAATATGATATTGGCTGCGGGTTTGCTATAGATGGCCTCTATTAGTTTAAGAAATGTCCCTTCTATGCCAATTTTCTTAAGTGTTCTGGTGAAGAAGGGATGCTGGGTGTTATCGAAAGCTTTTTCTGCATCAATTGAGAGAATCATATGGTCTTTGTTTTTTAATTTGTTTGTGTGCTGAATTATATTTATGGATTTACATATATTGAACCAGCCTTGGGATCTTGGGATACAGCCCACTTGGTTGTGGTGTATCATTTGTTTGATGTATTGCTGGTTCCTATTTGTTAGGATCTTGTTGAATGTTTTTGCATCAATATTCATTAGTGATACTGGTCTGTAGTTTTCTTTTCTTATTGGATCTTTTCCTGGTTTAGGGATCAAGGTGATATTCGCTTCATAAAATGTGTTGGATAGTATTCCATCTTTTTCTATATTTTGGAAAAGGTTGAACAATATAGGTACTATTTCCTCTTCAAAGAATTCTGACGTGAAGCCCTCTGGTCCCGGGCTTCTCTTTTTAGGGAGATTTTGTATAGTTGATGCTATTTCAGAACTTGCTATCGGCCTGTTCAACATTTCCACTTCATTCTGGCTGAGTCTAAGAAGGTGGCGTGCTTCCAAATATTGGTCAATTTCCTTCAGATTTTCATATTTCTGAGAGTAAAGTTTCTTGTAATATTCATTAAGATTTTTTTGAATTTCTTTTTTTAAAAATTGTTATTAAATCATAATTGTGTACATTGGTGCAATCATGGGGCAGAATATGCTGACATTATATACAATCTGAAATATTTTCATTTAACTATTTAACATAGCTTTCATGGCCTTTTAATCATTATATGAAGACATTTATATTCTACATTTAGTAATTTTCACTTGTACCCTTGTAAGATATACCGTAAGTGTGATCCCACCAATCACCCTCCCTCCACCCATCCCCCTCCCCTACCCTCCCTTGCCCCTTTTCCCATTTCTTGTGCTATAACTGGGTTTTAGCCTTCATATGAAAGCTATACATTAGCTTCATAGTAGGGCTGAGTACATTGGATAATTTTTCTTCTATTCTTGAGATACTTTGCTGAGAATAATATGTTCCAGCTCCATCCATGTAAACACAAAAGAGATAAAGTCTCCATTTTTCTTTAAGGCTGCATTGTATTCCATGGTATACATGTACCACAATTTATTAATCCATTCGTGGGTCGATGGGCACTTGGGCTTCTTCCATGACTTAGCAATTATGAATTGGGCTGCAATAAATATTCTGGTACAGATATCTTTATTGTGATGTGATTTTTGGTCTTCTGGGTATATACCTAGCAAAGGAATTATAGGATCGAATGGCAGATCTATTTTTACATCTCTAAGTATTCTCCAAACATCCTTCCAAAAGGAATATATTAGTTTGCATTCCCACCAGCAATGTAGAAGTGTTCCCTTTTCTCTGCATCCATGCCAGCATCTCTGGTTTGGGGATTTTGTTGTGTGGGCTAATCTTACTAGAGTTAGATAATATCTCAAGATAGTTTTGATTTGTATTTCTCTGATGATTAAGGATGATGAGCATGTTTTCATGTGCTTGTAGGTCATGCACCTGTCTTCCTTTGAGAAGTTTCTCTTCAATCCTTTTCCCACCCTGAGATGGGATCACTTGTTCTTTTGCTGCTAATACGTTTGAGTTCTCTGTGTATTCTGGTTATTAAACCTTTGTCAGAGGAATTACCTGCAAATATTTTCTCCCAATCTGAGGGCTGTCTTCCTGCTACAGTTACGGGTGTTTTTAGCATTGCAGAAGCTTTTTAGTTTGATCAGGACCAAGTAGTGTGTTTTTGATACTGCTTCAATTGCCTGGAGAGTCCTCCTCATAAAAAATTCACCCAGGCCCATTCCTTTGAGAGTTTTCCCTGCACTTTCTTCTAGTATTTTTACAGTTTCATGTCTTAAGTTTAAGTCTTTGATTCAGTGAGTCTATCTTAGTTAATGGTGAAAGGTGTGTGTCCAGTTTCAGTCTTCTGCAGGTCGCCAGCCAGTTCACCCAGCACCATTTGTTAAATAGGGAGTCTTTTCCTCACTGAATGTTTTTAATTGGCTTGTCAAAAGTCAAATAGCAGTAAGTAGCTGGGTTCATTTCTTGGTTCTCTATTCAGTTCCATATATCTATCTCTCTGTTTTTGTGTCTTTTCCTCACTGAATGTTTTTAATTGGCTTGTCAAAAGTCAAATAGCAGTAAGTAGCTGGGTTCATCTCTTGGTTCTCTATTCAGTTCCATATATCTATCTCTCTGTTTTGTTTATCTATCTCTCATGCTGTTTTGATCAATATTGATTTATAGTACAGTCTCAGGTCTGGTAGCTTGATTCTTCCTGCTCTGTTTTTATTTCTGAGTAATGTCTTGGCTATTCGAGGTTTTTTCTGATTCCATATAAAACAAAGTATTGTTTTTTTCGAGGTCTTTACAATATGACAATGGATCTTTAATAGGAATTACATTAAAATTGTATATTGCTTTGGATAGTATGGACATTTTAACAATGTCGATTCATCCCACTCATGAGCATGGTATGTTTTTCCGTTTGTTGACATTTTCAGCTATTTCTTTTCTTAGTGTTTCATAGTTCTCTATATAAAGATATTTCACATCCTTTGTTAGATAAACTCCCAAATATTTCATCTTCTTTGGTACTACTGTGAAAGGGATAGAGTCCTTGACTTTTTTTTCGGTTTGAATATTATTGGTATATATAAAGGCTACAGATTTATGGGTGTTGATTTTGTAGCCAGAGATGCTGCTGTATTCCTTGATCACTTCTAAAAGTTTTGTAGTAGAGTCCCTGGTGTTTTCCAAATGTACAATCATATCATCTGTGAAGAGTGAAAGTTTAATCTCTTCTGATCCTATGTGGATACCCTTGATCGCCTTTTCTTCCCTAATTGCAATGGCTAGAACTTCCATTACTATGTTGAAGAGCAGGGGAGACAATGGGCAACCTTGCCTAGTTCGTGATCTAAGTGGAAATGATTTTAATTTAACTCCAATCAATACAATATTGGCTGTGGGCTTGCTGAAGATGGCCTCTATTAGTTTAAGAAATGTCCCTTCTATTCCAATTTTCTGAAGTGTTCTAATCATGAAGGGATGCTGGATGTTATCAAAAGCTTTTTCTGCATCAATTGAGAGAATCATATGGTCTTTACTTTTTACTTTGTTCATGTGCTGAATTACATTTATGCATTTACATATATTGAACCAGCCTTGAGACCTGGGATAAAGCCCACCTGGTCGTGGTGTATAATTTTTTTGATGTGTTGCTGGCTTCTGTTTTTTAGGATCTTGTTGAATATATTTGCATCAATATTAATTAGTGATATTGGTCTGTAGTTTTCTTTTTTTGTTGCATCTTTTCCTGGTTTAGGGATCAAGGTGATATTCGCCTCATAGAATGTGTTGTGTAGTGTTCCATCTTTTTCTATATTCTGGAAAAGGTTGAGTAATATAGGTTCTAGTTCCTTTTTAAAGGTTTAGTAGAATTCTGACGTGAAACCATCTGGTCCTGGGCTTTTCTTTTTAGGGAGATTTTGTATAGTTGATACTATTTCTGAACTTGATATTGGCCTATTCAACATTTCCACTTCATTCTGCGTAAGTTTAGGGAGGTGGCGTGCATCCAAGTATTGGTCAATTTTCTTCAGATTTTCATATTTCTGAGAGTAAATTTGCTTGTAATATTCGTTAAGGATGTTTTGAATTTCTGAGGGGTCTGTTGTTATTTCGTCTTTACCATTTCTGATTGATGAAATTAGAGATTTTACTCTTTTTTTCCTGATTAGAGTAGCCAAAGGTTTATCTATTTTATTGAC
>CAUYON010011849.1:0-18430 GCA_963573935.1 Arctocebus calabarensis | reverse complement strand
TTTTTTTTTTTTTTTTGAGACAGAGCCTCAAGCTGTCACCCTGGGTAGAGTGCTGTGGCATCACAGCTCACAGCAACCTCCAATTCCTGGGCTCAAGCGAGTCTCCTGCCTCTGCATCCCAAGTAGCTGGGACTACAGGAGCCCGCCACAACGCCTGGCCATTTTTTGGTTGAAGCCATCATTGTTGTTTGGTGGCCCGGGCTGGATTCGAACCCGCCAGCTCAGGTGTACGTGGCTGGCGCCTTAGCCCATTGAGCCACAGGCGCTGAGCCATATTAAACATTTTTTAAGTTGTTTTTCATTTGACATGTTCAAATACTGTACTAGCCAAGTTCCAAGTGGATGTTTTCAAGTCCCCCAGCAACCCCGTAATGGGTCAGTACGCCCAGCAGTGGGCGTGATTTTCAGAGGATGGCTGGCATTCAAGATAACATCATGATGGAGCTGGGAAATGATTGTCAGTGAGCAACTGGCAGCACTTAGGTTCCTGCCTGCCTTGCAGAGCACATGAGACTTTCCCTGTGCTTGAGCCGGACACACTGAGTACCTGGTGGATGTTTGTGATGTGACCCAGGTCCCTCAGGAGTCCCCCAGCCCCCCAACTGGGTTGTCTCCTCAGCATACAGCCACCTGTGAAGCCTCAGAACTTTGCGTGTCCACCCTAGAGGATCCTGCTGGTTTGGATAAATGTCCTGATGTCCAGATTCCATCCATCCGGGGAAAGATGCTGACCTGTGAGATGACAGAGAAGGCAGGACAGTCTCAGGGTCTTGGTGACAGGGAGGGGCACTTCTCTAACAGGACAGAAGAAGCATGTGCTCCCGGGGAGGGCGAGAACAGTGCAAGAGGTGCCTGGTTCCCCCGTGCGGGCCCTTGGGGGTCACAGAAGGGTTGTTGGTGTGTTCCTTTTTCCAGGAATGGGAATAATTCCCTTGAGGCTGCCAAGTCGAGATTGTGCCTCTTCACTGATCAGGTCTAGAAACAAGCAAAGGAGCTCCTATGCGGTCTACTTCTGCAGTAAGGTCCAGTCCATTAGTGCCCCACCAGCTGCCAAATTCAGCTCCCTAAGACACACACATGTGTGTGCATCTAATCAATGTGCTTGTGGACATTTTCCTTAGCCCTGGCTCTAAGCTGGGTGTGTAGGTTACACTGAAGAACAAATGTATGATCTTTTCTTCCAGAATCTAAAAGGGGAATATCTTCAAACAACATTGCCTGACTAAGAGGATGGGTGCCCTGAGCTCAGAGGAGGGTGGGAACTCTCCCTGGGCTAGAATGGCCGGGAGCAGGTTCCTTATGAAATTAGAGCCTGAGCTGCATCCTACAAGAGAGAAAGGGCTTGTCCAGGGAGGACAAGAAGAGCATCCGCTTGACCCGAGCCCAGGTGGGCAGGCCCCAGGGGAGGACACAGGCCTGATGGCCCTCGAGGATGGGGTGTGCAGCTGGACTTGACCACAGAGCCAGGCTGAGCCTGAGAGGCCGTGCAGGTGTGAGGCAAGGCCGTGGTCCAGGAGGACGGCTGTGAAGTGCTGGACAGAGGGTGAGCAGGGGCACTAGAGGCGGAGCATGGCTCGGGCTCTAAGCCAGGCGTGACAGAGGGAAAAGCGGCAGAAATGGGGAAGGAGGGCTGGGTAAGACAGCAATGAAGATTCCTTTGTCTTTTTAAACAATTAGTAGGTCGTGGTGGCTGATTTAATTAGGGGCAAAGCGGAGACAGCAAAGGCGGGGGAGGGCTCTGTCAGGCTGGGATCCAGGTGGTGGATGGGAGCCCAGAGGCAGTCCCCAAAATGAACAGGGCCCTGCGAGCAAGTGTACCCGGGAACTGGGGCTGGACACGAGCGAGTGCTGAGAATGTCCAGAGAGCGATTGGGCGCGCCTCTGAGGGCCAGTCGAGAAATCTCGTAGACACTCATGAATGCACTCTCAGACAGGCCCACCTAAGGCAGGCGCCACGCCACGCCCCTTGACACCTGCCCGTCGGCGCTGAGCGAACTCCGTCTGCGATCCGGCCACGCTTGGTTCCACGCCCTGACTGCACACTGACCGCGATGACGCCCAGCGAGGACGAGGCGGCACCATGGGTGCCCAGGCCCCGGTGCTGGGGGGTCCGTGGGGCCTGCCGGGCACCCCTGCCCTCCAGCCGCTGCTGCCCACCGAGGCACGCTTCCTCTTCTCAGCACACGGGCCTCGCTGGGTGCGAAGGCTACGCCAGTCACCCTTTATTCATTTCCCACTCTGTGCCAAGCACTGTGCTAGGACTTGAGGTACAAAATAACAACGAGCCGCAGCCTGTGCTCACACCTGCAGGAAGTCGTACACGGCACCCAGGGTCGAACTGGAGCGGCTCGCACGGGAACCGGGGCCTTCCTGGAAGAGTAAGGGGGAGCCAGAAACACGGACAAGGAGTAGGAAGCATGAAATTCGTGTCGCACTGGCCTCTGTGATTGTCTTCGTAGTGGCTGCGGTTCTCAGAGAGCCAGATCATCCTGCAGCACACACCTGCGTGAGTGGGCGTTTGGCGGCCTGAGCGCCCGGCTCCCACTTCTCGCCTCGGGGTCCATCAGCATTTCTGGCGCGACGCAGTCTCACCTCGCTGCCCAGAGGCCCTCGTCTGAAGCTTCCTAGATGAACGCTCACACTTCAAATGTCAGGAGATGGCTGAATCCACAATGGAAGACTCGTCCCTTCACCTGTCCAGACACTCAAGAACCACCGTTGCCGCAAATGAAGGAACTGGGAGCCGAGTTTTGTGCCATTCAATGGAATCAAATACGAGGGTAAGTGTGTTCACTGTGAGCTCTTCATAGCAGCATAGATGTGGAACCAGCTTTGTGTCCCTTAATTTTTTGACTCGCCAAATTTTTCCAGTTCATTTTGTACAAGTAATTGAGCCCCAGTCACTGGTATTTTTTTTTCAGTTCTGTGAGTCTTTGAACACGAGATCAATCTGTCTTTCCTGTCTGCATTGTGGCTACCCTCGCACGAGAGATGAAGGCAATTTGGGAGCTGCAGCTGTCAACCTATTGTTTGAACTCCCGGCCCACGTGGCCCTTTCAGGGACGTGCAGAAGACGGGGCCCTGTTACAGCCAGCAGCGTGGCTCCCACCTCGACATCTGGCTGAGTCCCTGCTCGATCTAAAGCAGCTGCTGTTATTCCCCTGTTCTAACGACTGTCCTTATTACCTGACAATCTATCTGAACTATCGACTCATTTCCGACCTGCCAGTTCTCTGGAAAGTTATGGAAATGGTCTTCAAACGCGGCTTCAGCACCTCCTCCCCGCTGTCTGTGCATCAATAGACCCCACACTGACAGAGCAGAGGGGCCAGCTGAGGCGCAGCCAGCAGTCGGGCCTGGGGGAGGGAGCCACCATGTCTGGCCGCCCTGGCTGGGCAGGGGCTGAGGGCCTCTGTCACAGCCAGCATTAGTGACCTGGGCACTGGACTGGCAAGTGGAGGAGGATTGGTCTCTAAGATTCTTACTTGCTATCGAGGGTTCTGTTTTTCTTCCTGCTGTTGCTTCCAAGAACCACCTAGTTCACATCTTTGAAAGAGATTGCCAGCTGGTGATTTCATATTCTTTACTTTCTTTTTTCCTCATTCAGAGAAATGACCGTTCCCTCCAGAATGCTGGGCTCAGGATTTATAGGCAGCTCTGCCATGCCAAGGCCACGTTTTACAGGCTCCCATAAGCCGTACCTGCCTGGCTGCTGCAGGAGCTGGGGTGGGAGGTGGAGACCCCAGCTGAGGGCGGAGCTGCCCTCCTCACTGAGCAGCACCAGGACATCAGTCAGCATGTCACCGTGCCTCTGTGTCCCCACCTTTCACAGAGCCTGAACACACCTTTCAATCCCCTGTCTGCATTTTGAATTAAAGAAGACAATATAAGTGAAGAGGTCTTAAAAATTGCAAATGAAATATACCCAATAAATACTGTCATAATTGTTAGTAATGCACTATTGAAGGCTTGGCCCTCACCCTCAGGGGTTAACAACCTTTTTAACACAAAGCACAGAGAGATCTGAGAAGAGCCGCCACGGCATAGACCACTTTTTAATCACTGTTGTCTGTGTGGAACGACTTATGAGTGCCTGAGGTATTCAGGAAAGGGAGATCTAAAAACACAGTCATTTAGTTTCTTTTGGGGGAACTTTTTAAATTTTTGTCCTTAGACTTATGTTTAATGCAAGAAAATGAAGTAGTTAAAAGTAAGACCAAAGCTTAACCATGCAAACTCCTATTATTGGGATATAGATTTCTACACAGTAGCTCGTGTTCCTAGACTTACCTTGTTACACAGAAAGTGTTAACGCCTTAATATATTGGTTTGACAGAGATGTCACAGGCAGCACTGGCCCTTTTTTGAATTATGACTAAGTAATTCATAGAGTGTCAGAATTTTGGATTCCACAGACCCAGCCTCAAGGGTCAAATTCTCCTTGACCATGACAATTTGCAAGTATCTGTCTTACCATTGATCATATTGGCTTACAGCTGTATTTTTAAGGCCACGCTCCCCAACTAGAGTCTGCATGACTTAAGGTTAATAAAAATGTGTTTATTATAAAAATCTTGTCCAAGTGGACACTTGGTTAGTGAAAAGGAAAGGAGGTGTAAGGCTTGAAGAACCTGACTCGAATCACAGAAAATTGCAGATCAAAGAGCAACTAATAAAATGGGAAATTGGGAAACAGATTCAGGCTCTAAGAGCTTGACAATTAGTAGAAATATTTAGAGAAAGACCCTATAAAGTCCAACTATCTATCCAATCATACAGAAATCAACTTTAACCTTTCATTTTGAAGTAATGTCAGACTTAATATAAATTGCTACACATTGAAAATTAGAGTGCTCTACCCCTGATTTTAAAAATAGTGGTGTAAAATTTTTAAGTGTGAGCATAATCAATTGTATTTTATTTATTTCTGAAATTAAACATGAAACTATGGTCAAATTACTCTTACTTTCCAATAATGAGTATATTTCCAATCAACCAAGTAATCAAAATCATATAAAAGAGGTTTGTTTATGTAAACAAAGCAATATAGAATCCTAGGTCCATTTTATATAGGCAAGCTGCTGTGGTCACCATGCCCATCACAACCTCAATGAGGTTGAGTCCAAGGTCACTCCCAGCCTGTCAAGCTCACGGCTGCTTCACAAGGTGCAGCTCATACGACTCCCTTCTTACAGGAGATGCGATGATTTTAATCAATTCAAAAGTTTAACTGAGGCCAGGGGGAAGACTCTCCAAGGGGAAGACTCTCAAATATTCTCCAAGGGGAAGACTCTCAAATATTCCACAGGTATCTTGAACCTAGTGCAGGGCTAGTGTTTTTCTTTCTGTCTCCTCTTTCTCGTGCTTTCCATAACATTCATTCATTTATTCATTCCATCAAGCTTCTGGAGCAAACCGAAACTGGAACAGAAGCCATGCGAGCAATGGCCGCAGGCCCTGCTGGCCTGGGTACGTGTTGGTGGGAGAGCACAGATGACATCACTAGCCTTCTGACCCCCTTCTCTTTGTAAATCATGTTTGAGTTGAAACATCCTTGAGCTGAGGGAATAACTGGCCTTTAACCAGATAAGGATGGAGGGAGCAGACAGCAAGAAGCCCTGTGGTGGGTGCAGTGAGTTCAAGCACACACGTGTGTATGACTATCACACTGCTTCTCAGGCTGCACTATTTTGTGTTCCCTCTGGCAATGTCTGAGGATGACAACACTCAGATTTTTAAATTTTAGCCATTGCCGTAGGTATAGAGGGATGTCTCTCATAATAGTTTCATTTGCATTTGTCTGATGAGGATCTTTGGCAAGCTCATGGGCTATTTCGTGTGTGTGTTTGTGTGTGTGTGTCCTTGTGTGTCCTGTTCCCCCGGCACCATTGGGAACAGAAGGTTAGTCATCAATCCGGACATCTCACTTTTCTCAGGACACCATTTCCCAGTAACAGCACATCAGCTCTGCACCTCGCACACACTAAAGACTTCTCAGGCCCCCATCCTCTGTCTTCCCCTGATCCAGCAATGGGCCCTGCAGTGAGCCCTGCAGTGTGCCTAGCAGTGGGGGCTTGCTGACAGGCACCTGCCTTCGGGCGCTCTCCAGATGCGTGGCAGTACCTGTTTGTCTGTACCATCCTGGGTCTGCAGAGGCCAGGCCTGCTCTACTCACCTCTCATCCCCAGGCCTAGAGGGGTGCCTCAACCTCATAAGTGCTCCATGAACATTTGTGTCTTAAATTAAAAGATTAATAAAAAGCCCAAATGTGTACCTAAATGCAAATCTGGTGCTGTGTTCATCTAGGACTGAGGATATATTGTGAAGGCCCTGATAGCACGTGGTGGTGAAAGCCATGTGGGGAGAACTCAGAGCCAGGGGCCTGAGCCAGAGGCAGGGAGAGAGCTGGGGACTGCTCAAGCGGCTGCCACTCTGTGACAGTGTTTGCAGACGTGGCCTTCACATTTTAAACCTTTACTGAAGTGCCCTGCCCTGGCAAGGCCTGTCTGTGGCTTTGTGTGTGTGAATGTGTCTGTGTGTGAGTGTGAATACATGTGAGTGTCTGTGCATTAAGCACCATGTGTGTATGTGAATGTATGTGTGTTCACATGAGTGTATGTGTGTATATGTGTACATGTTAGTGCATGTTAGTGTGTGCATGTGAGTATATGTGAGCATATGTGTATGCATGTGACTAAATGTGAATTTATGTGTGCATCTGTGTGCATGTTGCATGTGTGTGAGCATATGTGTGCATGTGAATGTGCATGTTGCATGTGTATGTGGGGGGACATACATGTGTGCATGTGACTGTGCGCATATGTGTGTGTATGTGGGGACTGTGTGTGCGTTTGCACACACCCCTGTGCAGAACTGAGTGGCAGGCCCTGTGTTCTCTGTGCATGTCCGCTGAGCAGTGAGCAGGGATTCAACAGAGGCAGAAAACAAACCAAAGTTGAGTTTGAGAATGTCTCTTCCTCCCCCTCTTTCCCATCATGGAATTTGCAGAAATACTGAGGATAACACTGGATTTTCTTCAAAGAAAGGAGACTGAGATTTAAGGCGACTTTATCTAAAAGGTAAGGGTCTGACGTCTATCGGGCAACTTTTTCCTCCCTGGACGGTGGGAAACTAGAGAGCAGAGACCATATCTCATTAACATTTATCTCACTTTCTGTAACTTGCATGGTGTTTGCATACAAATGTGTCCAATCAAATTGGAATTCTTTAATTTATTCCCTTGTTATAGTTTGCATCAAGAATTTGTGGTTTTGCCTTTTCAAAATGGAAATAAGGGAGTAATAGGTATTACTTTTTGATTCGTTTTCTGTGGGAAAAATACCAGATTTATTTTGAAATTGCCCTAAGCAAACTTCCTAGAAATTAAAGTAGTTTCCCTATAGTGAGGAAGAATTATGGTTTATTACACACGGTTCATGGTATTCCAGGGTGTTGGGTTTAAAAAAGGAAAGAGAGAAAGAAAGAAAGAAAGAAACTCTATGCTTCCCCATTCCTGGACTTTCTTTAGCAGGATGACACCACAACCCAGCTCAGCCAGAGGAGACCCAAATGGTGGCCCAGGTCCCCGGGACTGTGTAGTGTGGGTCTTGAGCCTTGCCGCCGCCCTGTTTCTGCCTAGATCCTGGAGTTGACGTGTGTAGGACAGAGGTATCATGTTCTTGAAAGTGGAGGCAGGGCGCGGAAGTGGTGACGCAGGGCGCGGAGGTGATGACGGAGGACGCGGAGGTGATGACGCAGGGATCGGAGGTGATGACGCAGGGCGCGGAGGCGGTGATCCAGGGCGCAGGGGTAATGACGGAGGACACGGAGGCGATGACGCAGGGAGCGGAGGTGCTGACGCAGGGCGCAGAGGTGTGACGCAGGGCGCGGAGGTGTGACGCAGCCGTCCTGAGGGCGCCCGCTGCTCTCGGATGGCAGACCCCTGCACCACCGTGGACTTCTCATGCAGGAAGAGGCAAGTGCTTATTTGTGTTTCCGTGAGTGAGTTATTTTGATGTGCTGCTGACAGAAAACCTGGTGGAAAATAAAAACTCCGACGCTTTGGTTCAGGGATCCCAGGCTGACCCCGTCTGACCCCCGCAGGCGAGACGGGGGATGCCGTCAAGTGGCCAGCGCGGTAATGCAGGTCCTGCGAGGGAGCGGAGCCGACCACCCCGGCCGAGGCCCGCAGCCTCCTGACGCACTGACCTGGGAGATGAGCGGTCGGAATCTGCGCTCCTGCTTACGGTGCTGGTGTCGGCAAAGCAACCCCAAGCCCTTTCCGTTATTAAATTTCCTGTGATGCAGGACAGTAAGATAAATTTAGGTTGAATATTCTATTATATGCAGCATCTATGCTCTGCAGGTGACAAAGGCAGGGCGCTAATTTTGGTGATCTGGTTCCAAGGCCTGCGTACTCCTGTGCTGCCATCTAGGATAGCATTTGATAGTGACAATTCACATAATCACAAAGTGGTCGTCGTCGTCGTGTATCAGTGGGATGGAGTGGCTAGAACTCACCAGGCGTGGCTCCAAAACAAATATTACTGAAATGGGACTCAAGGCAAAAAAAGACATGGTTCCCACCTCGAGAATTTTGTGACACGGTCCGCGCCCACATGCAGAGAGGCAGTGACCTTGCTCTCCGACCAGATACAGAGATGGCATCCCAGAGGTGGTGATGTCTGAGGTCAGTGTAAAGATAAACAGAATTTCTAGGCAGAGAAGGGAGAGACATGCCTTCCAGCTAAGAGGCCAACTTCTGTAAAGGTGGGGGATTATGAGAGGGTCTGATCCTCTGAGGAGGGAGGCCTGGCAAGCCTGGCCTTCCACAGTCTGTGTGGAACCGAAGCTGAAACTGAACAGAAGGCTCCATCAGACCACAGCACGCATGTCAGGGCAAGGATGCAGTCAGTCCACAGAAAAGCTAATGGATTAAATGATCAGTTTAATTTTTTCAGAAAAATACAAAGTAATTTTAACAGTAATATAGCAAACCTGCTGAAAGGGGAGGGAGTGAAGGCAAAGCTAGGTAACTATCATTTCTGTCATCCAGATGGCAAGTTCTAGCAAAGACCTGCAGAAGTAGCCCTGGAGACGTAGAGAGGATGGTGAGGCCAGCCCTGAGGGAGCTAACTGACCTCGAGGGCCATGACCACACCCTCTAGGGGACACAGGGAAAGAGGACACTTCCAAACAGCTTCCCTGGAAGGAACTCAGGCAAGGGTTGATCCCCAAGTGGACTTGGGGCCAACACGGGGGTGACACAGAGACCTGAAAGCTTCACAGGGACAGCCTGTGGGTCCCTAGAACCATGCCAGTGTCACTGAGAGTGAAGCCCCCAGAGACAGCCCCCCATGCCATGGAGGGTCATTCCTGTGGGTCCCCAGAATGTATGTATGTAACCCACACACACACCATCATCTGTTAGCATGTTCCACATGAGTACCTGTGTTTATGTGTGTAAACCACAGTGCACACACACAGGTGCACATATTTAAATGTAATTGCCTATCTATGTTGTGTCTGTATCTATGTCTGTGTCCACCTGTCACTCAAGGAAGGACACACGTCTGCACAGGAGCACCAGCCCTCACTTCTGTGACAGGGCTAGAGGCTGTGACATCACACTTGCCTCTTCCTTCTCTGCTGGCTCCATCAGCCAGCTGCGCTCTGACCAAATGCAACTGTTGTTCTTTACCTGGGGGGAGGGAGGCCATTTGGACCTTACTGGTGAACGTCTGAGTCTTTGCTATTTTTTCTTTCTTTTCTTTTTTTTTTTTAGCTGTACTTACCTATTTACTTTTACTGGTGGATGGGGTCAGGATGCTATAGAGAGTTTACCGAGAGCCGCACAGACTCCTCCCTGTCCCTCTCGCACCACAACAACTCTGTTTCTGTGTGACAGTTTGGAAAACCCCAGAGCAGTAGTAGCGGCTCTCTGGGCTGGCAGGAGGCCTGAGTCCTGACCATGAGGCCAGGCAGCTGAAGACCTCCTCTGTGCTCTGAGCGTGCACAGCCACGCTCTGGCCATGTCTCTTTCCGAAATGTGGTGCCAGGTAAACAGTTTCCATGTCTGTCTTGGTTGGATTTCTTTCCCCTGTTTCATCAGGGACATTCGAGCAAACATGGGAAGATGCACAAGCCCCCTGTGGACTCCAGCACGGTGCAGCAGCACCTGTTAACAGGCCTGGCTGGGTTTTTTATCCAAATCTCTTGTCCAGGTGACGCCCCAGGTGAGGCTGGCTCTGGGGTGGGGTTAGCAGCACAGTGGAAGTGGATCCTGTGTGTCTACCCACGAGTTTTTCAGTTTATCCAGTTGCACATCAGCTGGGGTCACAGTCAGTGCTCTGTACCCTTCATGGCCCAGGAGGAAATCAGGATCTGCTTCTCACGAGGAAAGTGAGAAACTGGCTCTTTCCTTGTGGTGAGTAGCACAAGGCGTGTAATGTGTGTTCACCACTGAGGAGGTGTTCTGACAGATCCCTGAGTGTTAGACCCTGGAATCGTATGTAAGACCCAGCTCCAAGCCCCCGTTTCCACGGGGTTTAGCTGAGTTGGTCTGTTTCAATAACTTACAAGTAATTCAGTGCGGCTGAAGGCATAATCTGGGTGAGATCTGTACAGTTTATTTATAGCTACAGCTCTCCCCACAGAGCTGCACAGAGGAGCAGAGTGTAGACTCCCAGCAGCATCGCAGACGATGCCACAGAGTTTGGAATATGTCTCAGGGAGAGTGGGAGGCTGCGGAGAATGTGAGTTTCCAGACCTGTGCTCTAGTAGGACGCTCTGGCCCCAGAGTGGAGCCTGGAGAAAGGATGCTCAGGCTGGGGACAGTTAGTAAGTAGATTGGCATCTTTGTGGGAGTTGAGGGCCCGTGAAGCAAGGCAGTGTCAGCAGGATGAGGAGCGGGGGGATTCCAGAGATATCAACTGTAAATTACCAGGCATTAGTATACTGAGTGAAGGAAGGGGCCCTCAGAGGAAGCTGCCATGGTGGGAGACACCTGAACAAGGTAATTACACAGGTTATTGTGGAATTGCAAATATAAAACCCCGTCAAAGGAGAGAAATATCATGTTACAGAAGCAGGGACAAAGGAACACGTCCCTCTCAGGGAGATCAGGACAGGGCCCAGAGGGAGTTGTGTTTAGCATGAAACATGGGCACAAAGGAGACCAGTGGCCCCTGAGGAAGGAACGGGGCTCTGAGAATCTACCCCCGAGGCTTGTGCAGGGAGGAGGTCACACAGGACAGTTGAGGGCTTGGGAAGGTGAATTCTCTGCCCTGAAGCTAACTTGGAATCCTGAGATCTTCATGTGCACTGACAAAGAATATCTGGTGCTCGCTGAAAGACAGAAACTATGGTGTGCAGGTGCTGGGAGGCCAGGTGGCTGGGCTTCCCAGGGTCACTGCCCCCAGGAGAGACATGGTGACCCCTGTCAAAGGGCAAATGGAGAGTCAGGTTCCAGATAAAGAGACTAAGGGGGATTTATACCCAAGCTAGTTTGAGGAGGTAGAGAGTTTCTTTACAGGGAATGGAAATGAACAGGGGAAAAGAGGGTGATGTGAGGTTATAACTGGGCACAGGGCTCTGACACAACCCAGGACGAGAGTGAGACTGGGTGTGGCAGGAAGGCGTGGCAGGGGCTCCCCAGAGGGCTCTCCTGTGACTTGGTTTGGATGGAGGTGGAGGAATCCTTTTGCACTTCACATCTCCAAGTACAAAAGATGCTGAGGGTTTTATTTAGAGACTGTAGTTTGTTGACTCTTCACAACAGTAACGACAACAAAATTCACCAAGTGAATAAACTGTGAAATGTGTAAAAGTTAGCAAATGAGAGTCACACATATGGTAGACGTGTGGGAAAGTCACTAGAGTAACCTTTCGAGAATAAATATATTCTATATTTGTTGCTTTTTGTATTATGAGAAATACTATCAGAATTAAAAGCTGTAATATCTTGAAGCATGAGCTCTCATTCTAACATTTTAATATTTAAAACAAATGAACAAGGTATTCTGATACCATAATGCATTTTTTTATTGATATACTTTATTTTCTTAGAGCAGTTGTTTTAGGTTTACAGAAAAACTGAATGATTGATACTGAGTTCCCAAATACCCCCTTCCTTGACCCCACCCCGCAGTTTCCACTATTATTAACATGCTGAATTAGTTTTGTTCATTACTGCAGTGGAGGAACTAATACTGAAACTAAAACTGAAATCGTAGCTTACATTAGGGTTCATGCTTTGCATTGTGGGGTTCTGTGGGTTTTGACAAATGTTGTGATCTACCATTACAACACAATACAGGATAATTTCACTGACCTGAAAAATCTCCAGTTGTCCGCCCATTCAGCCATCCCCCGCTCCCAGCCCTGGCAACCACTGATCTTTTTACTGTCGCCATAGTTTTGTCTTTTCCAGAGTGTTCTATAGTTGGAATTATACCATATGCAGCCTTTTCAGACTGGTTCCTCTCACTTAGTAATATGCATTTAATGTTCCTCTGTGTCTTTTCATGGCTTGAGAGCTCATTTCATTTTAGTCCTGAATAACATTCCGTTGTCTGGATGACCCAGAGTTGATCGCTCACCTACTGATGAGCATCTTGGCAGCTTCCAGTTTTGACAGTCACAAATAGGCTACTGTAAACACCCGTGTGTGCAGGTTTCTGTGTGAATACGTTTTCAATTCATTTGGGTAAATACCAAGCACCACGATTGCTGGATCATATGGCGAGAGTATATTTAATTTTATAAGGAAATGCCAACCAGTCTTCCAATATGGCGGCACCTCTCTGCATTCGCCCGCATGGCTGGGAGCTCCTGTGGTCTGCACCTCTGCCACCCTCCGTCACTGTGCTGGATTTCACCTTTTCTTTGGTGAGGTGTCCATTCACACACTTTTGGCCACTTTCTGATTAGGTTATTGGGTTTTCTTCCTCTTGAATTCTGAGAGTCATTTGTATAATTTGGTTACCAGCACGTCATCAGATATGCTTTGCAAAGATTTTTCCCAGTCTGTGGCTAGCCTTTTTGTGCTCTTAACAGTGTCTTTTGTAAAACAGAAGTCTTTAATTTTAATGACATCAAATTTCTCACTTTTTTTCTTTCATGGATTGTGCTTTTGGTGTCATAATTGCATTTTGCAGTATATTTTAAGTTGTTTGATTAAAAAAGAAGTTTCTTTAGTGTTATTATCTGCATGTGTGTTTTACAGAATTGGAACTAGGTCCATGCACGTCCATGTGACCTTTAAAAGAGACAAAGGGAGAACTGTCGGCCGGTGCACACCCCGTACTGCTGCCCCGAGATTCCCGTTGTGCTGTTTGTGCTGTCAGCAACCAGCTCTGGGCACACACTCCTGTCACATCCTTTCACCTGGGCCAGCCAATGCCTCAGATTCTGTGCATTTAACAGGTAAAATGTTATTGACTTGAATCAATTTCTGCTTTAGCACAGCCCATTGATTAGGGGTTGCTTAGTAATAATTCAATCAAACCATAATGAACACTTGTGTTTTTAACTCCTCAATTTAAGGCTGGCCTGTGTCACGACCCTGTGTTTTGGCCTCAAACTATTATGTACTAGGCATCCCTCTGTGCTAGTCAAGTCCTGTCTTATTTGAGGCCAGTTCAGTCATGTTCTCTCCCGTGAAGCTCTGCAGTGCTCTGCACTGTCACTGTGTGGGTCCCCACCACTTATCAGATGCCGCCTAGGGCACTGTGTTTCCCCCAAGAATGTCCCTGAGCAGCCGTACTTGAGATGCTTCCTGCACTCCAGCCCTTCGACCCTTCCTCCATTTGCACCCTTCATGCCACTGTGGTATCATCCAACATCACCCCCAAATCACCCCAAACCATCCAAAATCTAATTATTTTCTTGCCTATTTCCTATTCTCTTCCTCTGTCAAAATACAGTCTCCAAGAGAACAGTGATTCTCTCTACCAGGACAGCTGCCTTGTTGGTGCTTGATAAATACTTATTAAATTAGTCTGAGTAACCTGGGTGCAAACTATTTGGCTAAATTCCTTTTATTGGCTTATTAAGCACTTTTGTGGCACAGTTATTTCTGTATGTTTGTTTTGGACATCACAGTAATAATGAGACCTAAAAATCTATTGATTCCATTTTCAGGCCTAGCAGGTGGCTTTTAAAAAAGTCCATTTTATAGAGAAAGAAAGTGTGGCTCAGAAGGTCAACTTTTGGGTTTGTACTAATTTTCTAATATCATGCTGCCTCTTTTTAAGACAATGTGAATTTTAAAAGGGGAAGAAATGAAATAAATTGAGGAGAATCTACACCACTGTTTCCCAAAACATGTAATGTGCCTGGGGCAAAAACCAATGTTTGTAGCACCAAGAGAACTTGAAAATGCTTTATATAATATGCCTTGCAGGTAAATTTCCAAAGCAATTGGTATAGCAAAGTTTCTAAAATGTCCATCAAGGGAAAAAACAAAACAAAAAAAAGTAGAATTCAACTTTGTTTAAACTAGGCTTGTACAAATTTGTTTGAACAAAACAACCTCCCGAACAGTTCAACTTTGTTTGAGCCAGGCTTTCACAAATTTCTTTGATCTACATTTTACTTAAAAACTTATTATATATTTTGGATTTAAGTGTTCCAAATAATACTTATTATAAAATATTGCTTTTTGCATTTTTTTGTTATTTCATTTGGATAGGAAACTGAAGCCATTATTAACTCAGGTAGTTTTCAAGCGACTGTGATTAAAGGCAGAGATAAGACTTATCATTCGATGTTGTTACTAAGACTTCACTGTAACACAAGATGGCAAAGAAAGCCTCTTTATCATCACATTAGACACAGGCAAAGAAGGATAGGATATGAAGCAAATCATTATTTATCCTTGTGAATAGATGCAGTCATATCTGGAACTATACTCTGGCAAGCACGTAGCGTGACCGGGGAACGAGTCCGTTCTCTCCCTGTCTACTGTGTGCAAACACCCCTTCTTCAGAGAGGTCTCCTCTGATCTTTCCATCTTAAATCAACATTTCCCCAACACACTCTAAACCCGCATCTTTTGGGGTGTATTCTTAGAAAGCGACAATAGCTCAAATAATTTTGAGGTACATGCTTGCCATTGTCCATTTCTCTGAGCCCAAACTATGCCACAAAGAAGTCCCATGTGTCCTCAGCCCCTGGAAGACGACCCCAGACATGCCTGGGGCTCAGGAAACGTCTGCTGGGCACAAATACAGACACTCAGTTGCTGACTCAGTGTGGGTAAGTCATACTGACAGTGAGTTAAGATAGTCTATAATTCATCTGAACGGAGTTAGGACAGAGTGACTATTTCAAGCAGATTACCAGGACTACTGAGTGACCAAGTGTGGTGTGTTCCAAATCCGTTTGGTGTTAGTTGTCTAGAAATGGGGCTCTTGATTTTAAGAAAAAAACTTGTTGGCAGCCTGAAGTAATATTAACCATCTAGCAGTTTCTAATAGCATAGGCACTTTTCATATTTGAAGGAATTTGGGGCTCTGAGCTTGTCATCATCTGTCACCCCAACACTGTCACCTGGTTAGACTTCCATTGAGGTGACTGGCTGTGTGCTGGTTCATTTAGGGAGAGATTCATTTTTAACAAACCCTAGAGATGGTTGCCTGTTTCAAGTCGATTCAATTAATAGAGTTTTAAAAATCAAATGAATGGTCTCTAAACTAGACTATTCATATAAAAAGTATTAAAACAACAACAAACTTTTCAAAAGTTTCTTAGATTTAATTAGTTCCAAGCTCATTTATCAGTATATTCAAATTGTATTTATTTTTAATCAACCAGAGATGTCAACAATCAAGAAGAAAATTCCTCCCCCTAATTTCAGATAGGTCGAATCTGACTCTATGGGAAGGTCTGTAACCTGCATTTCTCCCTGTGACGGGGACCCTGCATGCACAGAGCTGTCTCTGTGGAATGTTTATACTGGGAGCATTCTTTTTCCTAAACAGAATAGAAGATAAGATAGAAATGACATATTCATTATGCAATTCATTCATTAAAAGAGTTCAGTTAGATGTTCACAGTCAATTTTAGAACATTTTATCACCTTAAAAAGAAATGCATACACTTGACCTCCAGCTGTCTTTCCTGCAATCTCCATTCGGCCCTCAGCCCTGAAAAAACACGAATACACGTCCTGCCTGTGTGAATCTCCTGAACAACTCAAATGAATAAAATTATACCTCGCCTGGCCTTTTATAACTTAGCACCGTGTTTCCAGTTCATCCACGTTGAAGTGTGCATCAGCATTCCATTGCTTGTTATGGTCAAATACTATTCATCATATGGACACACCATATTTCTTTATTCATTTGTAAAATGAACTTTGGGGTTGTGTCCGCCTTTGGCTGTCATACATGATGCTGCTATGAACATTTGTGTTCGAGTTTATGTTCAGACTTATGTTTTCATTTCCTTGGGTACAAGTCTAGCAGCAGAATTGCTACTCACAGGGTGACTCTGTGGTCAGTGCTATGAAGAACTTCCAGGCTGTTTTCCAAAGCAGTGGCACTGCTGCACACTCCCACCAGCAGTGTGTGTGTGTTTTTTTTTGGGGGGGGGTTGTGATTTTCCGCATCATGGTAAACACTTGTCCCTCTGCTGACTTTTTATTCTTGCCATCCCACTGAGTGGGAGTGGTATCTGATGTCTCTCTGTGGTTTGGTTTGATTTGATCTGATTTGATTACTAAAAGTCCAGCAAGTTTACTTGTGTATCTGTATGGTCTTTGTAGAAATGTGCACGCTGGTGTTTTGTCAAACTTCTCATTAGGTTATCTTCTTACCATTGAGTTGCAAGAGTTCTTTATATAGCCTTTATACAGGTCTCTTATCTGACCTGTGATCGGCAAAATTCTCTCATTATGTGGGTTGTTTTCTTGGTAATGTGTGCTTTGGTGCATGCATTTTATTTTGGATGAAGTCTAATGTTTTCACATTTTCTTTTATTTGTGATTTTGACGTTATATGTAAAAATTATTTGCCAAATACAAAGTTACAGAGATTTGTCTGTATGTTTTCTTTCAAGATTTTTGTAATTATGACTTTTGGATCTTTGATTCATTTTGAGTTAATTTTTGTATAAGGGGTAAGATTCCAGTTTCATTCCTGTGCATGTGGCTGTCCAATTAACCAAGCACTATTTGTTGAAAAGACTATTTTTGCCCCAAGCAAATGGTCTTCACCCTTGTTGAAGATCAGTGGACCACAGAGGTGTGGGTTTATTTCTGGACTGAGTTCTTTCCCACTGATCGATCTATGTTGCTATCTGGGTATATTATCAGGCTATCTTGACCACTGTTACTTTTTAGCACATTTTCAAACCCTGAAGTATGAGTTCTTCTTTGTTCTTCTTTTTCAAAATTGGTTTGGCTCTTCAGAGTCTCCTGGAATTCCATACAAATTTTAGAATCGGCTTGTGAAAAGAAGTCTGTTGTGATTCTGATAAGGTTTGTGTTTCTGTGGACGTGTCCTCAAGCTCAGAAGTCTTTCCTCAGACAAGTTCAGTCTGCTAATGAGCCTGCCGAAGGCATCCTTCAGTCCTGATACACCGTTTTTCTTTCTTCTTGGATGGCTCTGCTCACGTTACCTTTGTGCTTGTGGGTCGTCTGCATCTGCCATCCGAGCATCTGGCATATTCAGAAGTTATTTACACTTCTGGTCTGATGTCTGAATCTGGTTTTGGCATTTTTTTCTGTCACTTCAGACTCCATGACTGGCCTTGTGCTGTGCTTGGAGATTTCTGCGGAGAAGTGGACATGAAGCTCTGGGCGAGGCGCAGCTTTAGACCTGCCTTCAGAGACGCGGAGGTGCTGTGGGCAAGGAGGCGTCTGCAGTCCTGTGATGGGTGCTGGTCTCAGCGAGTCGGCCATCCTGACTGTGATAATGAGGGATGAGAAGTCTGGAGGCTGCAGCTGGACATTCCCCACCTCCCACATCCGGCAGGCCTGAGGAAACGCTGACAGCTGGGGCTTCTCCAGAGAACAGACCTCCTCTAGAACAGAGTGGTCACTTCCCCCTCTTCTTACTGGAAGTCAGGAGGACCTTTCTCTGTGTTACTGAGAAGATCCAGTGGAGCTGGGTTTACTCTCTGCCACTGTGGGAACAGCTGGTGGGCCAAGAGCTAGAGGTTGTTTGCTGTCACCCTCCACAGCAGCTGAAGGCAAGGACGGCAGCTGGCTCAGCAGGGCATCTCCCTGTGTCCCTCAAAGCCACCCCTCCCTATTTGGCTCCTTCTTCATGCACAGTCAGGACTAGCTCCCCTGTGATCTGGCCGTCCTCCTCTCCTGGCCTCCTTCTTCATGCACAGTCAGGACTAGCTCCCCTGTGATCTGGCCGGCCTCCTCTCCTGGCCTCCTCCTTCATGCACAGTCAGGACTAGCTCCCCTGTGATCTGG
>CAUYON010011848.1:0-18241 GCA_963573935.1 Arctocebus calabarensis | reverse complement strand
CGCTGTCTCCCTGTGTCCCCAAAGGGAAGTTTCTGGGCAGATCCCGCCTGGCAGAGATGCCTGAAGTCCTCTCTCCCCAGTCTCACTGTGCCCAGCCGCAAGGAAGCTGTTACTCGTCCGCCATCTTGCTCCACCCTCCAGCCATTTCTTTTTAACTAGGCCCTTTGTAAATAAATGCTCTTCAAATTAGCTGCATTTCAGTAGATCTCCAATGTACATATTTTCTGTTGTCTAACATAACAATGGAAACCAGGAGTATCCTAGGAAACATATCGTTAAAATGGAACTTCATGATTTGGTTAGTCAAATATTGTAATCCAGGTCTGTGGAAAAATGAGACAAATAACTTACGGTATATGGTGGCTAGTTGCAGTGCACACATGACTGAGAAGCATGTGTAGAAACTCACAGTAAGGGTTAAAGTTGCAGCACAAATTAAATGTTCAACACCCCAGGTCTCTATGCTAAGGGCACTGATGGGGAAGAAGCAGGACCCTGCAACATTGAAAAGGGGTAATTAAACAGACATGAATGGAGCTAAGGATTTTGAAACTTCAAATTCCCCTAGCCTTCTTCCATCCTAAAAAAAAAAAAAAAAAAAATTAGTCCATCCTCAAGAACTGGTTGCACCTACAGCAATTAGCATCATATAATGATAAATTATTTGCAAAACTACCTCCTCCTCCTCTCCTTCCTTCCAGATCTATAACAATGATTATATCGCAACAAATTCCAGGCAGTGAGGCACACAGTTTTTATAGAAGAGAATCTCTAACACCAAGTGAGTGAAAAATCCCTTACAAGTCTAAACTGGTGAGAGTCTGGGGATTATGTGTGGTAGTTCATTCTAAGTGTATTAGACCACAGACATAATTTAAGATTCATTAAGTTCTAATTAATTGGCATGTATACATGCTTACCAATTTCAGAATTTTTTGTGTAGCCTTCAGCATCATGCATGGCATTAATATTCTGAGAGGCTGGCTAATCTAAGCCTTCTCTCAACAAAGAGTTATAGTTAGAGGTTGAAAAGCAGAAACTTCCTTGTAGTACTCTTTTAAAAAAAAGAATATTAATTCTTAAGGAAATAGAGTTAGAATGAATCTAATAGAATCTCCTCAGCCATTGCCTAGTCTCATCCTCTTGGAATGTCTGAGAAGACAGGCCCTCAACAAAATATTAAAAATGCCTTTGTTAGAGAGGGATAAACATTCTTGATGACTTCTCTGGTGATTATACTCCATACGCAACAGATATAAGTGAGAGATGTTTCAATCAAAGTTGTCTCTGAGATCTGACTGGTAATAAAGGGTTCTAAAGTACTTGAATGCAGGTGGAGACATCCAAGCATCGAAGCAGGTGGAGAGAAGGTGTATGCCACTATACAATACACCACAGAAAGAAAGTGTTCACAGTGTTGTGACACAGGAATTTGTGGCTATTGTTAATTACTCATAGACCCAGAAATGAAATAAATTCATCCATAGAAGTCCATTTATGTGCTTCATGACATACATAGGATGATAAAGTCCAGATTTTTAGGACAAAAAACTAATCCATTTACCATTTTAGAAATTCACAGCTTAGTTGATTACACCTAAATCAGTATAAGACTCAGAGCCCACTTCATAATAAATGTTGAGGCTGATCAGTTTAACAACAACAATAAAAAATCTGTATTGGGCTCAGCACCTGTGGCTCAATGGACTAAGGCACCAGCCACGTACACCTCACCTGGCGGGTTCGATCCAGCCCGGGCCGCCAAACAACAATGATGGCTGCAACCAAAACATAGCTGGGCGTTGTGGTGGGTACCTGTAGTCCCAGCTACTTGGGAGGCAGAGGCAGGAGACTCACTTGAGCCCAGGAATTGGAGGTTGCTGTGAGCTGTGATGCCACAGCACTCTATCCAGGATGATGGCTTGAGGCTCTGTCTCAAAAAAAAAAAAAAAATCTGTATTGGGGGGCAGTGTCTGTGACTCAAAGGAGTAGGGCGCTGGCCCCATATGCTGGAGGTGGTGGGTTCAAACCCAGCCCTGCCCAAAAACTACAAAAAAAAAATCTGTATTGGGTTCCCCAAATATACTCACTACCATTTATCAGATACAGAAAAGGAAGTAACCATACTTCTGAATTTATGAGTGCCTGATTTTGAACTCATGCTTGTCCTCAGAGACCAAAAATACCATAATGTTCCCCTAGTCAGAGTGAGCCTAGGATTTTTCTAGAAGTACTTCCAAACATATAGTAGAAATTAAATATTTGAGTAGGCAGAATTCTCATATCAATTCCCTGATATATGAAACGAAGACTATTAAGGCAGGAAGAACCAAAGTAAGGCATCTGTATCTGTCCCCTCCCTGCAGATAGTAAACCAAAATGCCACATCCCTAGAGAACAGAGATTAGTGCCACCATCAAGAAATTGAGAAATACAAGAGTTATGTTTCCTGGCATAACACCATGTAGCTAACCTATTTAGTCAGTGCAAAAGCCTGCAGGGTCACAGAAAATGACAGTATTTAAAACTTAATCAGGTACTGATGCCTGTCACAGCTACGGGTCCAGATGGGGTATCTTTACAAGCACAACTCAAAACAGCTTTTAGCACCTGCTATGTAGCAAATAATTTATTTTCTATTAAAGGCAGTAAGCAAAATTATAAGCAGGTTGCATTTACATGTCAAAGACAACGATATAATTTTCTGTCTTGCCAGAGGGCTGCCAACCCATCAGCATACTTTTACAATACAGTATATAGGAAGTGTGTTTGCTAATTATCCAGCATTCCAGAAAAGTTACTTAGTGATCTAAATGACCAAGTTTTATTAATGCCTACTTCAGTTCATCTTAACATTTATCTCTTATCATTTAATAATTTTATAATTAAATGGCTCAATTTCTTCCTGATTATTAAAATGCTTAAAGACTTCTTTGTCCAAGGTCCTAATAATATTGATCTAAAATTTTCATTCATTTACTATGATAGGAAAATAGATATTTTACAAATTAAAAGTCAAAGGAAAAATAAGATTCTCACGACCAGTAAAAGAAGAATGTCTATTTATAAACTGATTATTTTAAAATCTCTCTTTTAGCTTATGAATCTGAAAGAAAAGTCTGCTGTGTTTCATTAAAAATAGCACAGGTAAAGCATACGAGAAGCTGTCATTAAGGATCTTTTCCCCTTTTTTCTATTAGTTCATTGATCTTGGAATTTCTTTGTTACTGATTTCTTTTCAATTCACTTTCAATGTACCCTTAAGTAAAGAGAAAAGGTATATTCTTATTGTCTGCTATATGGCAAATTAAAATTTATTCATTTATCATAATGATTATTTGGCTTATACTGTGCATGTAGTTTAGGATATGTCAATGGAAAATAAGCCATACTCTATAAAATAATTTTTAAACGTTTATTCTGAGCTAAACATGAGAACTAGGACCCAGAGCCACACTCCTGAAGTGTTGAGCAAGTGTGCTTGTTAGGGTAGAGTTACACTTTGGTTTTATACATTTCTTGGAGACTAGAATTATGGGTAAAATCATAAATCAATACATAGAAGTCATATATTGGTTTGGCCAAAAATAATTGGAACATCTCAAAGCAGAGGGCTTACCGGTTATAGGTGGATTTAAAGATTCTTCAGTTAACAATTGTCTCAAAGAGTTAGGCTTTGTCTAACAGAACAAGAATCAGCAAAAAGAAATGCTTGAGTTAAGACAAGGGCCTGTTAATCACAGACAAACTTGCCAGGCAAATCCCCAGACGCAAGTGGTTTGTTGTATCTATAGAGGACCTGCAGGTGTATCTTCAACAGACTTAAGCCTATTACGGAGTCACAAAAAAATCACTAAGAAGGGGGGGTATGTCTGACCACCTTTCTAATAGCCAACACTCAGTTTTAGGGTATGGTATCCCCTTGGCTAAGAAGGGGCCCAGTCAGTCAGCTGCTGGAGGTGGGGAGCCTTAAAATTTTATTTTAGTTCGTAGATATGTAGTAAGGCAAGGCAGGAACACAAGGGAAACTATTCAAAGCTACTTTCTGCCCTTGAACTTCTTAGAACCTAGTAAAGACTGCCTGCTATAAGGTAAATCTCTAAACTCCAAGCAATTACACCCCTAAGTCCCACAAACGTGCATGCACATGTGCACGTGCAGCATTTAACTCTGCAGATTGCCGTGCCCTGGCTCTGTTCTCCTTCAGATGTGAAGAGCCAGAGCTACCCTCGAGCCTTAGAGCTCAGCACAAATCCCTAGGCCCTGTATATAGGACAGCAGATGATCCTTACCTGGAATTTTAGAGATCATTTTTGCGCAGTCCCCTTGGCTCTCTCCCCTACTCAGAAGTGCCCTTTGGCACTTGGGCTGTTACCTAGCCTTGTGCTTTAAGAAAAGCTTAACTGCTGCTGAAAAGAAAAAAGATAATAATAATAATGGGGAAAATGAATGAAAGGTTGTAACAGTGTTTAATAAATTTGCAGCTAAAAAATGACCCTGCACTTGGTTTACATGAATTTAATGTTTCTTGTGATTAGGAATTTAAATGAGTTTGTCTCCTTGAGAATGTATTCAGATTTCTAGGTCAGCTAATCAAATTTCTGAGGGTTCTTCAGCAGATATCACCAATTCCTATAAATTTTCCCTGAAAAAATAATTTATTTGACTCATTTCTATTATCAAAAATTAAACTAAAAGGCTTTAATAAGTGGTTACGGTCTAGCATGTAGGAGTTTGATGACTCTAGGAGTCATCAAACTGATACACGAATTAAAAAGATATGACATATCTCATAATGGCCAAAGTACTGTTCTTAAGCCATTTAACATAAGTCATTAAATAGAGATTTTATGGTATCCATGAAGTTGTGTGGTACCCTAAATGTGGGAACATGGAGGTAACAAGTCAGATCACTCTATTTCCAGGAGCTAGAATAAAATGCTAAAAGGATCTAAATCCTAAGATATTTGGTTGTTCAGATCCAGAGAATAAACTATTAAAATACAATAGAACTATGAAATAATAAACCTTTAATTATCACTTTTTTCTTTCTGTACCAACAAAATATGCCCCTACAAATGATAAATTCTTCTTTCATATATGATTCTAATCTTTTGGCTCAGATCAAGAATAAAAGACAATCCTAAATTGCCTTGACAGTTTGCAAATGAATACAAGGATCAAATTGCTAAGTTGTTCAATATACAGCATATTAATAAATATTAGAAAAATGTTAAATCTCCCAATTACTTTGAATCTCTGTTTATAAATTTTAAAATTTATCAAAACAAATCTAGACCACTTTTGAAGTTGTCATTTATTTTTAGGTGCTTGGTAAGCACAACTAGCTATAATATTGACAGCCACAATAGTAGATATATAATGCCTTTTCTCCCTTCCCTTACATTCTTCCATATATCTCTGTGTTCAACAAGTATAAAGGTGTCCCAAAATTATCTGTAATATAGCTATCATGTTCCACAAAGCTTCTTCCATAATATCCTAGCATTATTATCTCTATTTGGTAGGAATGGATGCAGAATAGTAAAAGATTCCTTCACTTATCTATGGGACATATTTTGCTACTGAAGAGTCCACATAGAAATGATAAAAAAAAGACAAAGCAGCCATTTAAAGGCCCCATTGCTTAGAAAAAGGTTCACACACACACTTTAAATGATTTAAAAGAAAGGAAAAGAATGTATTTTATCACTTGATGATCCTGACTTGTTGAACTTAGAAAAAAACAATAACTTACCATGTCTTTATTACTAAAGAAAATTCAAAAGATTCAATTCACAAGTTTTAAGAAGTACAAGTTTTAAGAAGTATATTCAAGGTACTATAAAAGTAGGAATGAGAAGGAAAGAAAACAAGTTAAAGGCATATTGGAGAAGCCAATAATGTAAAACAATGTGACTCGCTCTAATAAAGCTTGAAAGTAAACCAAACTATGTAAGAAGTCTCAAAATAGCAAATTTGGGATTATATTTTTAATATCAGTTGGAATGGGAGTTCTCAGTTTTCCTCCCCAAGGGTTGTTCATTTTTAGTTGTCTTGTGTTTACCAGGTCATACTTAACACAGTTGGTTATTTACTATTAATCTTTTGCATAGAAGCATTGAATCACCAAAAGTTATCCTAGTGAAACCCCTGGACTTCAGACATATTCCTTTATTCTCTCATTACTTAAAATCAACCATAATAGCACAGTAGTTCTACTTTTTTTTTTTTTTTTTTGCTTACTGGACCGCTGTCATGAGGTGCTCAAAACAGTTTATTGCTATTCTTAATATGCAGTTCATGAAATTCTATGTCCCCTGGTTAACTCCCTGAAAAATCATGATCCTCAATAGAACATAAATTTTCAAAGACAAGGAAAAGATGTTGACAGGAGTCAATCTTATTTCCAATACTTAGTGTCTAGAGCAGTAGCTTTAAGCTTTGGGGGACACCTGTCCAGGAAATCAACTGCTAGTTCATTAGAAATCAGTGTTCTGCACTTGAAGAGTGTTGTCCCAACGCTAGTACCTTAGCTAAATAGTCCATTGTATTGCTCTATGAAGTCAGTTGCTTTGGTGGATTTTATAAGACTACTAGATATTATGCTTGTGATCTTTCTTCCTCCTTTGCTATGGAATGGGACTCTGAAACAACAGCTTGTGGTATAACATTATAAATTAGACACTCTACAAGTATTCTGATCATTGGAGGCACTGTGTATAAGAACCAACTCGTATCTAATGGAAGTATTTATTGATGAATAAGAGGAAAAATGCTTCTTCTTCCATGATAGAAGGGTTAAATGTAGTTACCTTGCCATCAATAGCCAGTTGTTCTTCTCAAAAGCTTACAATCAGTCTCAGGTTTGGACTAGACATTCAGAGGGAGGGAGTTAATAAACCCTGGTAAAAGGGAAACTGTGCAATTGAGTCCATGCCTAACTTTTATCCTTGCCACTAGAGCCACTTCACGTATGGACCCATTGTACCTGATCTGAAATGACTGAAAAACTGACATCCAAATCTTGTCATCCTGTCCTCAGTCTTTGAGATCCTTCTCTTCAATGGTGAACGTTAGAGTAAAACACAAAGGTCTCCATTTTCTGTGTCTTTCTTTTTTTTTATTTTTTTTATTTTCTGTGTCTTTCTCGCAGTTCCTTTCACAATCCTCTTCCTCAGATCTCCCAGTTCCTGATCTTTCATTCTCATTCCCTTATGTGTCTGATCAATCAACCAGCCTGCCTTGTTTCTACTGCCAAGATATATATGTATAATGAACACCCATTGTCCTTTGGTCACTCCTCCATATCATGTGAATGACCACATAAACTATTCTCCATTCTGTCCACTAGGAGAGAGGATTTGCCTTCACCACCATCCTCAGTGGGGCCACAATGGAGGAACACACATGAGCTCCATCTTGTACTGGCATTTTAGAATCAGATCCAAGTACTTTACTCCTCTTTTAGTTAGATGCAGAAAATACTCCATGGAGTACAACAGGCGGGGTATGTCCAACAGAGTCTGGACAACATATTCATGCAAATTTTTATTCCTTCTGGACCTAACGTGGTCCAACGTCATATGTGCAATTGCTATTACACAATGGATTGTTGTACTCACACCTGAACTTAAGACTTAGTAACTCTGATAGTATCCAAATATCCAAAGAGGCTGTGATTAAAGCTATTGTTGGCTTAGATTAAAGTAACCTACCTGATCCATCTGGTTTTTGCATGTACCAAAAAGAAGAAACATTGGGGAAAATGTTGGTGACCAACATACTTTACTTTTTGAAATTTTTGATGATAAAGAGTTTAAAACTTATTTTATATTTTGTATGAGACAGAGATCCAACCTAGTTTTCTTCTTGTTGTTTCCACATTAAATAAACTATTTTTTCCTCATTGAATACCTTCTTGGACATAGATAAAATTAGTAGTTATACTGGATTATATTTATGAATTGTCTTTCAGTTTCACTGATCTATTTCTTTGCCAGAGCCATATAGATTTGATCATAGTAGCTTTGTAGAATGTTCTGAAATCTCATAGGTTCTAATTCATTATTTATAATGACAGTAAAATATCTTGGCTATTGTAAAGTATGTTGTATAGCAGGACATTCTGAGGTTATTTTATCTAATCTATATAAACCCATAGCTCCTCAAACAGTGTTTGGACACTAAAATATTAAAGCTATTAATTTTCATGCAACATCTAATATCTAAGAACCTGGTTTGTATTTCCTTTTCTACTTATTTTTATAACTTTCTATTAAATTGAACAGAATTTCCCTCAAGTCTTACCACTTTCTTGGTGAAGTTATTTTTAAGGTTTCTGTTTGGGGTACTCATTTTAATATATTTTTTTCTCTAAATCTGATCAGTAGATCCTTATTTTCAATATCAAAGAACATTATTTGTTGCATAGATCCTCCTCAAATTACTAAGAGGTCATGTCTAGATAAGCCCATTGTAAGTTGAAAATTTAAATCAAAGGTATGTTTTACATGTATAATATTTTCATCTGATAATGGATTTATGCGGATGTAACTTCATCATAAGTGAAATAGTATACTGAACAGGTATTGCTTTTGCACCATCTTAACGTCAAAAAAATTATAAATTAAACCAAATCATGAAATGTTTGTATTTAGGAAAGTACATTGATTAACTGTTTACGATTTCAATAAATTTAGGGGGTGTAATTGTTTTGTTGAAGTATAATTTAAGCACAATAAACATAACATATTTGAAGGGTACATTTGATAATAGTTAACATATGTATGTACCTATGAAACAATTGAAATATTGAGCATATTAATCATCTACAAAAGTTTTCTCATACCCTTTGGTACTCTTTTCTACCCCATTCACCCAATTTTCCTTACTTTCCCTCATATCCAGGCAACTAATGTTCTGTTTTCCATCCCTAGAAATTAGTTTGCATTTTCTAGAATGCCATACAAAATGTGTCTGTTTTGACCTCCCTTCTTGTATTCAGAATATTATTTTCAGAGTCATTATATTTTTAGAAGGCACTAGTGGGTCATTCCTTCCCATCACAAAGTGGTGTTCTAGTGTGCGGATATCACAGTATGTTTATTCATTTACCTGTTGATTCATATTTGGTTTGTTTCCAGTTTTTTAATATTACTAAAGTTACTACAAACATAGTCATACAAGTCTTGGGATGAACATACGCTTTCAATTCTCTCAATGTATGGAGTGAGTAGATATTTGGATCTCTTGGTAGGTGAATACTAAACTTTTTGAGAAACTGCCAACATTTTCCAAATTCTTATATAATTTTACTTTCACAAAGATTTTTTTCTTATGTTTTTTATTTAGAAGTTTTAGTTTGAGCATGATGTTCCATCCTGAATTAAAATTTGCAGACTGTGGGAGAAGTAGCTTAAAATTTGTTGTTTTATATGTGTGTTTCCAGTTGTCCCAGATCATGTCTTGAAAAGAAAGTGTATTCTTTTTCAACAGAATTGCCTTTCTGCTTTTGTCAAAATTAAATTGTCGATATATCTGTGCCCCTGTTTCTCAACTCTATTCTTTTCCATTGACCTATTTTTCTGCCCTTGTTCAATATGAATTGAAACATCACTGTAGCTTCATAAATTTTATATCTTTTTTTTTTTTTGAGACAGTGCCTCAAGCTGTCACTGTGGATAGAGTGCTGTAGCATCACAGCTCACAGCAACCTCCAATTCCTAGGCTTAAGCGAGTCTCTTGCCTCTGCCTCCCAAGTAGCCGGGACTACAGGCACCCGCCACAATGCCCGGCCATTTTTTGGTTGCAGCTGTCATTGTTGTTTGGCGGGCCCGGGCTGGATTCGAACCCGCCAACTCAGGTGTACGTGGCTGGTGCCTTAGCCCATTGAGCCACAGGCGCCGAGCCAAGTCACTACCATTTATTATTAGAACATTTCTAGAATGTAATAGAAAGGCATGTTTTGTTTATTTCGCAAGAAGTTCTGCTAGAAAACAGGTTATTTTTTGAATGTCAGCTGTTTTTTAATAATATGTAGTGAAAATATTTCACAGAAATGATAAGTTCTGAGAAAATATTTCACAGAAATGAAAAATTACACAAGATACATACAGATACAACTTGCTGGGGGTTCTTTTTGTTGTTTTGGTTTTTTGAGACAGTCTCACTATGTGGCCCTGGGTAGAATGCCGTGGAGTCACAGCTCACAACAACCTCAAACTCTTGGGCTTAGGGAACTCTCTTGCCTCAGCCTCCCAAGTAGCTGGGACTACAGGTGCCCACCACAACACCCGGCTATTTTTTGTTGCAGTTTGGCCAGGGCCAGGTTTGAACCCGCCACCCTCTGTATATGGGGTTAGCGCCCTTACCCACTGAGCCACAGGCACCACCACTGAGTATATATTCTAAGGACTTGAAACCACCACGTTGAAGAGGTACCTGTACTTACATGTTCACTGCCACACTATTCACAGTAGCCAAGATATGGAATCACCCTTTTTGTCCATCAGTGGATGAATAGATAAAGAAAATGTGCTGGCTGGGCACCTGTGGCTCAAACGGCTAAGGCACCAGCCACATACACCTGAGTTGACGGGTTTGAATCCAGCCTGGGCCCACCAAATAACAATGACAGCTGTAACAAAAAATAGCTAGGCGTTGTGGCAGGTGCCTGTAGTCCCAGCTACTTGGGCGGCAGAGGCAGGAGAATCGCTTGAGCCCACGAATTGGAGGTTGCTGTGAGCTGTGATGCCACAGCACTCTATCCAGGGCGACAGCTTGAGGCTCTGTCTCAAAAAAAAAAAAGTTAAAAAGCCCTATACTGAACATTTTGTAACTATTATATTTATGTTTAATAATAAGCACATACTTGGGCGGCGCCTGTGGCTCAGAGGAGGAGGGCGCCAGCCGCATATTCCGGAGGTGGTGGGTTCAACCCAGCCCCGGCCAAAAAAAAAAAAAAAAAAAAAAGCTCATGCTTATTATTATTGCTATTGTGTTAATTTTTTTTTTTTTTTTTTTTTTTTTGCAGTTTTGGCCAGGGTAGGGTTTGAACCTGCCACCCCTGGTATATGGGGCCAGGGCCCTACTCCTTGAGGCACAGGCACTGCCATATGTTAATTTTTAACTTAAAAACTGTTGTACATTAAAATAAATCAAGAAAAATATATAGGTGGGGTGTAATGGCTCATAATTATAGCATTCTGAAAGGCCAACAAGGGAGGATTGCTTGAGCTCAGGAGTTCAGACCAGCCTGAACAAAAGTGAGACCCTGTCTCTACTAAAATAGAAATATTAGCCAGGTGTTGTGTTGGCTACCTGTAGGCTCAGCTACTGAAGAGGATCACTTGAGCCCAGGAGTTTGAGACTGCCACGAGCTAGGCTGATGCCAGGGAACTCTGGCCTGTGTAACAGAATGAAACTCTGTCACACACAAAAAAGTGCTTTCCTGAAGGGCTATCTGAAGATTTACTTAAATTGTGTTACTAGGAATGCTATGAATGACGTCTGCCCAGGGGAAACAGGAGAGGAGGTAGACGATAAAGAGGATAAAGAGCCAGTGAAAAGGGCTGTACAGCACAGACTGAAAGGAAAATGAGAGTTTCCAGGAGACATTAACGTCGTACATTGGTAGAAGATTCAGGTTTTGTTTACCTCAATTAGGAGAGCAAATTCAGTAGCATATGTGGAAGGGGCAACAGTCAGACTGTAAAGAGTTAAGGGAGGAAAAAGGAATTGGACAATGAGACAGTAAGTGCATTTATTTTTTTATTTGAATATATTAATTGAGTAGTGCCCGTATTTCAGTAGGTACAGTGCTGGCCACATACACCGAGGCTGGTGGGTTTGAACCTGGCCCGGGCCAGCTAAAACAACAATGACAACTGCAACAACAACAACAACAACAACAACAAATAGCCGGGTGTTGTGGCAGGTGCCTGTAGTCCCAGCTACTTGGAAGGCTGAGGCAACAGAATCTCTTAAGCCCAAGAGTTCGAAGTTGCCGTGAACTGTGACATTACAGCACTCTACTCTACCCAAGCTGACAGCTTGAGACTCTGTCTCAAAAAAAACAAAGAATATATTAATTAAGCAGATACATGTGGGACAGCAGCTGTGGCTCAGTGGGTAGAGCACTGGCTCCATATACCATGGGTAGCGGGTTTGAACCTGGCCCCGGCCAAACTGCAACAACAAATAGCTGGGCATTGTGGTGGGCACCTGCAGTCCCAGCTATTTGGGAGGCTGAGGCAAGAGAATCACCTAAACCCAGGAGTGGGATGTTGCTGTGAGCTGTGATGCCATAGCACTCTACCCAGAGTGATAAAGTGAGACTCTGTCTCAAAAAAAAAAAGATGATACAGGTGTTTTTGTTGGCATGGATATCTTGCATAATGCTTAAGTCAGGGCTTTTGGTATGCCTATGATCAGAATAGTGTTCACTGGATCCAACAGGTAAGTTGTTTTTGTTTTGTTTTTGACACAGAGTGTCACTTTGTCACCCTAGCATCCGAGCTCACAGCAACCACAAACTCTTGGGCTCAAGCGATTCTCTTGCCTCAGCTTCTTAAGTAGCTGGGACTACAGGCGCCCACTACAATGCCCAGCTATTTTTAGAGACGGAATCTCACTAGTTCAGGCTAGTCTCGAACTCTTGAGCATAGGCAATCCACCCACTTGGGCCTCCCAGAGTCCTAGGATTATAGGTGTGAGGCATGGTACCAGGCAGTATGTTGTTTTGTTTTTGTTTTTTTGTTTTTGTTGCTGTTGTTATTGAGACAGACTGTCACTATATCACCCTTGGTAGAGTGTCGTGGCATCACAGCTCACAGCAACCTCAAATTCTTGGGCTTAAGTGAGTCTTTTGCCTCAGCCTCCCAAGTAGCCAGGACTACAGTCGCCACAACGTGTGACTATTTTTGTTGCAGTTGTCATTGTTGCTTAGCTGGCCTGGGCCAGATTTGAACCCACCACCCTCAGTGTAAGTGGTTGGCACCGTAACCACTGAGCTGTGGTAAGTTGCTTTTTTTAATCACACACCCATGCTTACTCTCCTCCCTTCCTTGGTTTCTTCTGTCCTTGATATCACTTTGTGCCCATCTGTGTGGGCACTTGTGTTTGTACCCATTTATTAGCACCTACTTATTGAGAACATAAGGTGTTTGGGTTTCCATTCCTGAAATATTAATACTTCACTTCAGATAATGGTCTCCGGTTCCTTGCAATGTTGCTGCAAATGACATTATTTCATTCCCTTTTATGGATGCGCAGTGTTCTGTGGTGTGTATATACATTTATCACCTTTTCTTTATCTGTTTACATGAATTGAAGGGCATAATAAATGCATTTCTGAGATTTATAAATTTATGAAATTGGCATATATTACATACTAGGACTGATACTATTATATACAGTATTTTTTTTAATCCACATTAAATCTAAGATTAGACTATATCTGAATCAGGAAGAATATAAAATCTAAAGCAAACAATATCCACCAAATGAATGTACCACCTGACCTTACAGTAATAAATTTCAGTGTAATAAATCTAGGTTTTATCTCATATTTTTCAAACAGCAAAAAGAAAATGTTAGGAAATCACATTAAGGGAAATAGCACAAGTACCCACAGCATCAGCGTCATCTGGGAACTTGCTGGAAATACATATTCCCAGGACCCACCTCAGATCTAGTGAATCAAAAATTGATGGCCAATAGAGTCCCAGCTACTTGGGAGGGTGAGGGAAGAGAATCACTTAAGCCCAAGAGTTTGCAGTTGATGTGAGCTGTGACACCACCGTACTCTACCGAGGGCAACATAATGGGACTCTGTCTCAAAAAAAAAATGGGAGCGGTACCTGTGGCTCAGTGGGTAGGGAGCCGGCCCCAAATACCAAGGGTGGTGGGTTTGAACCCAACCTCGGCCAAACTGCAACAAAGAAATAGCAGGGCGTTGTGGCGGGCACCTGTAGTCCCAGCTACTCAGGAGGCTGAGGCAAGAGAATTACCTAAGTCCAGGAATTGGAGGTTGCTGAGAGCTGTGACGCCACAGCACTCTACTGAGGGCAACAAAGTGAGACTCTGCTCTACCAAAAAAAAAAAAAAAAAATGGGGGGCCAAAACAAAGCAATGCGTTAGGTCACTCAGATAATGCACTCAAGTTGTTGTATTGTAATAGTACTTTCTCATTAAATAAACCATATAGTTACTAAGGTACGAATTCCTTTTGGTCAGACTGACCTAGATTCTCTAATGCCAAACACTTTCAAATGATTAGGGCTGACTAAAGTGTAATTTGGACCCTACTGGTCAGCTGTGGTCTGTTAAAAAACCTCTGAGCAGAAGAAAAGATCATTTTTGACCTTGGAGGCTTTAATAATTCCTTATAAAGTCAGCAATCCCAATAAATGAGAGGGTGCCATCCCTCAACTCTCCATGACTCAGACTCAGAAGTCTAAGACATTCAGAGCCAATTCCTAAATTGTCACACTGTGTACAGTAAATGCTGACATATTTGCCTGAAAAGAACATACTGTTTTGTTGAATTTGGGCTTGCTGCCCATTTGAAACACCTGCCTTGCAAAATTCCTTCTCTTTTTTGTAACAGTTTATTTGTACATTATTACATTGCTTCCTTACATATTATATTGTATTTCAAAAGAACCAGATCCCTTAAAAAGATCCTTTCAGGCTTGGCACCTGTGGCTCAACAGGCTAAGGCACCAGCCACGTACACCTGAGCTGGCAGGTTCAAATCTAGCCCAGGCCCACCAAACAACAATGATGGCTGCAACCAAAAAATGGCCGGGCATTGTGGCGGGCGCCTATAGTCCCAGCTACTTGGGAGGCGGAGGCAGGAGACTCGCTTGAGCCCAGGAATTAGAGGTTGCTGTGAGCTGTGATGCCATAGCACTCTATTCAGGGTGACAGCTTGAGGCTCTGTCTCAAAAAAAAAAAAGATCCTTTCATCTAGAAAGCATGCTTCTCCTTCCAAGCTCTCCTTTTCAGCTTTGTGATTATTTAAGGTCTTTACCTCAATGTTAAAATGTGAGGCCCAATCTGGTGGCTCATGCCTGTGATCCTAGTATTCTGGGAGGCCAAGGAGGGTGGATCCCTTGAGCTTAGGAGTTCAAGACCAGAATAAGCAAGAGTGAGACCTCATCTCTACTGAAAATAGAAAAACGAGCTGGACATTATGACTGGCACCTGTAGTCCCAGCTACTCAGGCAGAAAGGCAAAAGGATCACTTTAGCCCAAGACTTTGAGGTTGCTGCGAGCTATGATGCCAGAGCACTCTACCCAGGGTGATAGAGTGAGAACTTTTCTCAAAAAAAAAATTATGAAGGGTGGTGTCTGTGGCTCAGTGAGTAGGGCGCCAGCCCCATATACCTAGGGTGGCGGGTTTGATCCCAGCCCCGGCCAAACTGCAACAAAAAAATAGCCGGGTGTTGTGCTGGGCATTTGTAGTCCCAGGTACTCGAGAGGTGAGGCAAGAGAATAGCTTAAGCCCAAGAGCTGAAGACGGCATTGAGCTGTGACACCACAGCACTCTACTGAGGGCAACAAAGTGAGACTCTCTCAAAAAAAAAAAAATGTAATTGCAGCATCTACCGAGGTCTACATAGTGAGACTCTCTCTCAAAAAATAAATACATAAATAAATAAATAAAATGTAGCTTCTTTGAGCAGCACCTGTGGCTCAGTGAGTAGGGTGCCGGCCCCATATGCAGAGGGTTGTGGGTTATAACCGAGCCCCGGCCAAACTGCAACAAAAAATAGCTGGTCATTGTGGTAGGTGCCTATAGTCCCAGCTACTTGGGAGGCTGAGGTAAGAGAATTGCCTAAGCCCAGGAGTTAGAGGTTGTTGTGAGCTGTTGCCCAGGAGTTAGAGGTTGTTGTGAGCTGTGACGCCACAGCACTCTACCAAAGGTGACAAAGTGAAACTCTGTCTCTACAAAAAAAAAAAAAAAAATGTAGTTTCTTCATGTAATGAACCCAGTATCAGGAAACATACCACTCAATCTCACAGAGTCAACTTTGCTGAACCTGTGCTCGCTCTCTGGCCCTCTGTTTTCTCTGTTGTATTGTAATAGTACTTTCTCATTGAACTGTGGTTTGGTCTGGGCATGTCTCTACTAGTCACTCTGTGCTATGGGCATGAGGCTGCAAGTGGCAGCCTTGCCTCTGCCAAGCCTGCATGTGCAAGGGAGAAAGGTCTAAGAACCTCATCTTTTAGATCAATAATTGTATGATTTCATATTGGTGTAACTGACCAAGGACATTGATTTTTCAGTGTTCTTTTTTTTCTTTTTTATTTAAGACGGGGGTCTCACTCTTAATGAGGCTGGTTTCAAACTCCTGAGCTCAAACAATCCACCTGCCTCAGCCTCCCAGTGAAGAGGCACAGTGCCCTGCATCCTCATCGGGTGAATCAGTCTCATTTGTGCTCCTTGAGGTATGAGGCCCTGAGAAGGAACATTTCCAGTACTTGGGCTACATGTGAGTTTCCCCCAGCTCACAGAAGTGGCTTTGCTGAAAAACCACAGGCAGTTATGCCCTAAAGGAAAGAATGTGCCTGAGGGCCCTGCCAAGCCGCAGCCAGGGATTAATCACCTGGCTAGGGCAGTGGACTTTATTCCTTACTTCAATCTACACAATAATTTTCAGTTAATCATATAGAGAAGTAGGCAAACAGAACAGACAATGCAGCACCTTTGTGGTTTATTTCCATTATTGTTTATCTCCAAACAGGATATTCTTAGTTCAGAAAGGTGTGTACATGCTTTGCTCTATTGATGCAAACAAGGAATGTTTATGGCAGATTTTGTTACCTTTTGGGTTCTTTATTCTTGGATATTGTTATCTGATGATTTGGGATATATAAGAATTTTAGTAAAGATGGATAGTTGCTGAATACCTGAGTGAGCTTCAGCCATTCCCCTTCAAATCAATCATTGTGTCTGCGGTGCTACCTCTGCATCATCAATCAGGGGGGCTGGCTGGCAGCAACATCCCAGAGTGCTGAGATTACAGATGTGAGCCTCTGCAAGCAGCCAGTGTTCTTTTCTTTTAATAAAAAATTGAGCTGGGAGCAGTGGCTCATGCCAGTTACTAGGGAGGCTAAGATGGGAGGATTATCCCTTGAGCCCAAGAATTTAGGGTTGCACTAAACTATGAAGTCACACCACTGCACTCCAGCTTGGGTGACAGAGCAAGACCTTGTTTGAAAAAGAAAAGATGATGGCTCAGTGCCTGTGGCTCAACAGGATAGGGCGCCAGCCACGTACACCTGAGCTGGTGGGTTCGAATCCAGCCCAGGCCCACCAAACAACATTGATGGCTGCAACCAAAAAATGGCTGGGTGGGCACCTATAGTCCCAGCTACTTGGGAGGCAGAGGCAGGAGACTCGCTTGAGCCCAGGAGTTGGAGGTTGCTATGAACTGTGATGCCACAGCACTCTATCCAGGGTGACAGCTTGAGGCTCTGTCTAAAAAAATAATAATAATAATAATAAATAATCATGCAATAGCATAAAATACCACACATTTATCAAAATTTAAATTAACAGTGTTTTATTGAAACACAGCCAATTTCTTCCACCCCCCAAAATAAATAAATTAAAATAATAATTTCTTCTTCCTCAAAATAATCCTTATACATCATTACCATTAAAAAGAAGAGAAGAGGGCAGTGTCTGTGGCTCAGTGGGTTGGCTGCCAGCCCCATACACTGAGGGTGGCAGATTCAAAACCGGCCTGGCCAAACTTCAACAACAACAAAAAACCGGCCTGGCCAAACTTCAACGACAACAAAAAAATAGCCGGACATTGTGGCAGGTGCCTGTAGTCCCAGCTACTCAGGTGTCTGAGGTAAGAGAATTGCCTGAACCCAGGAGTTGGAGGTTGCTGTGAGCTGTGACACCATGGCACTCTACTGAGGGTGATCAAGTGAGATTCTGCCTAAAAAAAAAAAAAAGAGAGAGAGAGAAGAAAACATTTACAAATGCTCTTACACACACCTAGGGGCTCAGCTCCTGTGGCTCAATGGGCTAAGGCACCAGCCACCTACACCTGAGCTGGGGAGTTCGAATCCAGCCTGGGCCGGCCAAACAACAATGACGGTTGCAACCAAAAAATGGCTGGGCGTTGTGGTGGGCGCCTGTGGTCCCAGCTACTTGGGAGGCGGAGGCAGGAGACTCGCTTGAGCCCAGGAATTGGAGGTTGCTGTGAGCTGTGAT
>CAUYON010011846.1:0-25487 GCA_963573935.1 Arctocebus calabarensis | reverse complement strand
TCATTCTCCTATTACTACTAACCTTTGGTCCCTGCATCTTTTCTTGCTTACTTACTTTCATCCGTGATCGTCTTAATATAACCCAGGCCCTTATCCTCACTCACCAATATCAATCTCTCCAACAACGAATAGAACCCTAAGTTCACTAAAATCTCCTAGGTCTTAAGATTAAGACCATTCTCAAGCCAGAGGAGGGAATGAAGTAACCCCCCCTTTTTCTATCACCCAAAACCAGGAAGCCCCAAAGCCATGGAAAACACCTGGCCCTGCCCCAACAGCCTGCATCTTGTTTGTCAGCCCCTCCCATCCTCCGCCTCCTTGCGGTTTGGCCCCGGCAACGAGCCCCACCAATCCTGAGTTCCACCACTTGCGGTTTGGCCCCAGCAACTAGCCCAACCAATCTATATGCCCCATGACCCCTCACACCACAACCCCTTTACCCCCTGTTCTTGTAGCCCAACCAATCTATACGCCCCATGACCCCTCACACCATAACCCCTTTACCCCCTGTTCTTGTAGTTTTAAAGTATAAAAACTAGCCTTTGACAGCCAAACGGGGTCCTTCCCCCGAGCGGCTGAGGGACCCTGACGCATCAGCAATAAACTACCTCTTGCCTTTGCATCGACTCGAGAGTTGGTGACTGTTTTCTTGGGGATGCCCATTCTAGTTGGAACCCAATTTGGGTCCAACACAGGAAAAGACCGGTTGCATACAAAATATTTTATACACGTATCCCAAATGGGATTTATTACCAGGATTGCCAGTCTACGTATATATGGGATAATCAACTAATGGAACACAGTACATTAATAGAACCAATGAGAAAAACCACAAGGTCTCCTCAAAGGACACAGAAAAGGTCTTTGACAGAGGCAACATATCTTCTTGACAAAATCTTTTAAAAATCTTAGATAAGTTACCAATGATTGGATACATACAACATGCTATATTCACATAATGGAATACTTTTCAACAATCAAAAGGAATGAAGTGCTCATTTATGTCACAATAGAAATGAACCATATAATCATTATGATAAGGGAACAAGGCCACTTACAAAAGACCACTCAGAACATGATTAAACTGAGAACAAAACACCAAGAGAAGGCCAATAGTCAGCTCAGCGTAGGGGGCAGGTTGAGAAGGATGGTGTGGAAGATGAAAGAGACTGCTAATATGTATTGATGTCCTTTGTGTGGGGAGTGAAGACAAGTTCTAAAATTAGACTGTGATGATAGCTGTACAATTGTGTGAGTATACTAAGAAAAACAGAATTGTACACTATGAAGGGTGAACTACTTATTGCAATGAAACTACTTGACAATATTCAAAACTTGAGCTGCTGGGTACTAAGTACCCAGGAGGTGAGAGGACTTGAGAGACAGTCAATCCTATTTCCCTGGTCACACAAAGGTTACCATGAACTGACATGGAAGGTACATTGTTCCATCCTACCCAAGTTATTTTCTTTTTGCTTTAGACAGAGTCTGATTCCTTTCCCCTGGGTAGAGTGCCTTGACGTCATCCTACCTAACTGTACTTTCAAACTTCTGGGCTCAACAGTTCCTATTGCCTCAGCCTCCTGAGCATCTGGAAGTCCAGGAGCTCCCCTACAGTTCCCAGTTATTTGGACCACCCACTTCTGCCTCCCAGGGTGTTAGGATTACAGATGGGAGCAACCACTCCAAACTTTGAAGTTGGGATAATTTTCAAACCATGGTTAGTGGCCAGCAGTGGTGCTTCACACCTGTTATCTTGGCACTTTATGAGGCCCAGTCAGTTGGATTTTCTGAGTATCTAAATCAGAGACCAGGCTGAGCACTAGTGTGATCCCCATTTCTGAAGAATAAAAAAGGTCTGGACATTAGGGTGGCACCTGTGGCTCAAAGGATTAGGGCACTGGCCCCATATACTGGTGGTGATGGTTTCAATCCCGGCCCGGCCAAAAGCTTAAAACAAACAAAAAAAAATTCTGGACAGTGCCTGTGGCTCATCAAGTAGGGCACCGGCCCCATATATCAAAGGTGGCAGGTTCAAATCCAACCCCGGCTGAACTGCAAAACAGAAAAATAGCCGGGCGTTGTGGTGGACGGCTGTAGTCCCAGCTACTAGGGAGGCTGAGGCAAGAGAATCACCTAAGCCCAGAAGTTGGAGGTTGTTTGAGCTGTGTGATGCCACAGCACTCTACTGAGTGTGATAAAGTGAGACTCTGTCTCTATTAAAAAACAAAAACAAACAAACAAACAAAAAAACACAACCCCCCCCCCAAACAAACAAACTAAAAAACACAGAACAAAAAAGGTCCGGATATTTATACAGGCTCCCAAAGTCCCTGCTGAGGAAATACATTCGCATGATGACAACACTTGAAGCTTGCTGTGAGATATGTTACCAGGGCACTCTACCGAGAGCAACAAAATGAGACTCTGTTACAAGAGCAAGACATAAATGGAGAAAACCATTGGTTTGGAATTTAACCCTCATTTTTACTTTTGGCCACGGATCTAGAGTTAAAATTTTTCCCCTAGATTGACGATTGACGTCAACTAGAAGAATGAGTCTCACATTGGGAAATGGTACAACTTCTATTAATCCCTTTGGATTTTATGTAATTCTGACTCCTTTGATATCCTAGATTGTTGTTGTCACTGGAAAATTCCCACAGAGTGAATTCTTCCTCTTTCTTTTTTTTTCTTTTTCTCCTTCTTCTTCTTCTTCTTCTTCTTTTTTTTTTTTTTGTTTGTTTTTTGGAGAGACAAATTCTCACTTAATTGCCCTCCGTAGAGTGTTCTGGCATCACATAGCTCACAGCAAATTCCAACACCTGGGCTTAGGCAATTCTCTTCCCTCAGCCTCCCAAGTAGCTAGAACTAGAGGCTCTGGCCACAATGCTTGGGTATTTTTTTTTTTTTTTTGGCGGTTTGACAGTGGCTTTGTTTGAGCCCACCACCTTCAGTATATGGAGCCATTTCCTTGCCCACTAATCTACAGATGCCACCACAACACACAGTGAATTCTTGACTCAAATAAGGCTTTTCATATGCACACTATAAAATCCAGAGTATAACCTCCACCTCTTCTATTGGGCTCCTGCATTCTGTGCCAATATTCCCTTCCCCCAATCAGTCTGAGCTCAGGGACCAGACATCTCTGGAGAATGTCTACCCATCAGATCAACTGGCAATATCCCAATGAACTGATTCCAAACCTGCTTGTCCTGACATATTCCCCCCACTCTGGGGACCTAGGGACCCGGAGACCACAATAAATCTCCTCCTGTATGTAGTCCCTTTTTTCATCTTCCTACTGACCTCTCCTCCTACTTCAGCTTTTAGAAACTGTGCCTAGAAAATTTTCTTTCTTTATTTATTTTTAAAATTTCTTTCTTTCTTTTCTTTTTTTTTTTTTTTTATGAGACAGACTCTCACTATGTTGCCCAGACTGGAGTGTCATGGCATCGCCTAGCACACAGCAAAATCTAATCCCTGGATTAAAGGAATCTTCCTGCCTCAGCCTCTGGAGTAGCTGGAACTAAAGGGAAGGGTCACAACCCTTGACAAACTTTTCTATTTTAGTAAAAACTGGGTGTGTGTTCAGGGCTGAGGGTATCTTGCTGATGTTCAGCCTTGTCTCAAACCACTGAGCTCAAGAGATCAGCACAACTTTGCCTCCCAGAGCAACCAGATATTGTAGTCATGCATTGCTAAAGTCATTTAGCTCTGATTAAGATATGATCTTATAAGGGCATTTGAGGAGTGTCCAATCCTCAGGCCTCAGTAGACACAGGGGGATTACATCAGGACTCTTTTGTCTGTTCTTGGTGGCAGATATCATCACAATTATGCACACATCTCTTTTTTGCTTTTTTGCTTTCATTAGTGATGGTGTATTTTTGAGATATGGTTTCCTTATGTGCACAGGCTAGTCTGTCATGGCCTCAGCCTGGATAATATCAACCTCAAACTCCAGGATTAAGGAAATTCTCATGCCTGAGACTCCCATGTGGCTAGGACTTCAGATGTCTGTCATAATATCCTAATGAATAGATTCCAAAACCACTTCTCCTGATATATTTCCTCCCCCCTGGGACCACAATAATTCTCCTCCTTTATGTATTCCAATATTTCATGTGCCTAATGACCTCTCCTTCTACTTTAGCTCTTGGGAACTGTGCCTAGCAAATTTTCTTCCTTTTTTTTGTTAATTTTCAAGAGACAGACTCTCACTATGTTGCCCAGGCTGGATTGTGCTGGCATCAGCTTAGCACACAGCAACATCCAACTCTTGGGTTGAAGGAATCCTCCTGCCTCAGCCTCTGGAGTAACTGTATCTAAAGGCACAGGCCACAACCCTTGACAACCTTTTGTATTATAGTACAAACTGGGTGTGTGATAGGGGATGAGGGTGTCTTGTTGATGCTGAGCCTTGTCTCCAACCCCTGAGCACAGGGGATAAGCACACCTTTACCTCCCAGAGCAACCAAATATTGTACTCATGCGTAGCTGAAGTCATTTAGCTGTGATTACCATATGACCTTATCAGGGCATTTGAGGAGTGTCCAATCCTCAGACCTCAGTGACACATGGGGATTATGTCAGGACTGTTTCGCCTATCAATGGAGGTAGATATCATCACAATTATGCACACATCTGTTTTTTGCCTATCAGGGTTTCATTACTGATTGTTTTATTGAATGTGTGGCCCAAAATAATTCTTCTACTTCGTATATGGCCAAGAAGACGAAAGTTTGGACACACTTGGCATAGAGATTAGACTGTTGAAACTTTCAAGATAGACTGATATTTCCCTTGATCATCATAAATAACTTCAGTAATGGAGGATACTACTGGACACATTGCCTAACTAGATTTCGATAGAGAAAGTTGACTGAGGCACTTACCTTCCAAAACAAGCCTATTCTAGAGAAAGAATTAAAGATGTCACAAAAAGTAGAACTGAGAATTGTGTGATGTACCTGTCAGGTCTGAGAAATCACTGTTTTATCTTTGGGCTTGGTTTCCTGCTCTACAACATTCCAGGGCAGCACCTGTTGTAAACCACACACTTACAATTGCTTACAAATCTATGAATTGAAAAGGAAAGAATGAGTTGTTGAATCCCTTGGGCACAGACACACAAAAAATGTAGGAAGTAGGAATTGAGTGCAGATAAAAAAAAACAAACAAACACTCTTATGTAACACTTTGGACCCAGGAACATACTCAGAGAGCGACTACACGTACTTAGCAAGAATAAGGTTAAACTTGAAAATGGTAACCAACGGCAACACCCATTGTGATGTCATCTATGGTTACCATGTAGTGACTTCATCCTTTAATGTCCTGAGATCCATACTTCTGGTCAAAGATCCTAAGTGGGCTTTTCTGCTCACTTCAACTGTTGTCCTTCAAATGTTTGAACCAGGAAAGTTCTTAGACCTCTATCCAGAAACAGAGAAGTGATCTCCCATTTGTGCCTTATTGATTCTATTGTAGCTTGAGATTCTCAGCATTAGGCTTAGACAACATGAGACAACAGTTGAGATTATGGACAGCATTGTGAATCAAGCTGCATCACAGCTGACAAAAGTGCATGGAGTCAATAAAGTAGGACACTATTTTTTGTGTGTGTGTTTTTCTTTCTTTTTTTTTTTTTTGAGACAGAACCTCAAACTGTCACCCTGGGTAGAATGCTGTGACCTAACAGCTCACAGCAACATACAACTCCTGGTTTCAAGCGATTCACCTCCCTCCACCTCCCAAGTAGCTAGAACTACTGGTAGCCATCACAATTTGGGGCTTTTTTTGTTGCAGTTTGGCCAGGGTCAGGTTTGAACCCACCACCCTCATTATTTGGAGCCCACGCACTACCCATTGAGCCAAAGGAACCTCCCCTGGGATGCAATTTCAAGGACCTGTATTGACACCTACCCAAAACATCCATTTGAGAGAAGCTTCCAAATTTCCTATGCCAGGTTTATAGGCTCAATTTGGTCATAGTTTCACAGGTCTCAAACATGTCTAATTTGCTTGAACCGTCAAGGTAATTCTGGTCTTTTTAGATGATGAAAATCTTTGTTGTTTTTTTCTTGTTTTGTTGTGCATGGGTGTGTTTATGGGTATTTTTAAGATATAGTTTCTTTATGTGGCCCAGGGTAGTGTCTTATGGCCTCAGCCTAGATTGTAACAACTTCAAACTCCAGGATTCAGGTAATTCTGTCTGAGACTCCATGTGGTTAGAACTGCATATGCCTGTCACAGTATGTATAAAATTTTTCACCTTTTAGTAAACACAGGGTCTGACTCTTGCTCTGTGCATTTTCAGTAACCCCTCCTTGAAGAAATCAACCCATCTCAGACTGTCAGAGGACTAGGATTATAGGTGCGAGCCACCAAGTTTGGGCATTTTCTCTTTCTTTGTTTATCTCCCTCTCTTCACCCCTCCCTCACTTCATCCTTCTTTCCTCCAAATCTCTCTCTCTCTCTCTCACTGGCTTGCTCTCTCCATTATTATTTTATTATTATTAAATCATATCTGTGTACATTAGTGCAATTGGGGGTGCAATGTGTTCTTCATTCTTTTCTTTCCTTCATCACTTTCTTTCCTCTATCTCTTTCTTCTACAACTTAAGGGAAACTTCTGTAGTAACAAACAAAGAAACTATACAAGTGATTCCTGAATGTGTATTCTTGAACTCTATACTTGAAATGGGTGAATTGTGTGGTGTGTGAATTATACATGAATAGAATGATTTTTTTTTTTAATCTATGGGCTGTTATCTATGAGGAAAACAGAGAAAAACCTTCAGGAAACCATAAGCATGGATGAGCTAAATAGTTCACACCTATGTTCCCAGCAATTTTAGAAGCCAAGGCAAAAAGATCACTGGAACCTGAGGCATTTCAGACCAGACTGAGTAACATAGGGAGACCCAACTTGTCCAGGAAATAATTGCAAAATTTACCCAGAAGTGTTGTCATGGGCCTGTATTCTCTGCTACTGAGAAGAATAGAGTCTGGTGGATCACTTTAGGTCAGGATCTTTCATTGCCTTGAGCTATGATGACACCAATGCATTTTTTTTTTTATAGAGACAGAGTGTCACTTTATTGTATTATGTTGAGTGCCATGGCATCACACAGCTCACAGAAATCTACAGCTCCTGGGCTTAGGTGATTCTCTTGCTTCAGACTCTCAAGTAGCTGAGACTACAGGTGCCTGCCATAACATTTAGCTATATTTTGTTGTAGTTTGGCTGGATCGAGGTTTGAACCCACCACCCTCAGTATATGGGGCTGGCTCCCTACCCACTGAACTAAAGGCATCAGCCAAGCAATGCATTTTTCTGGGGCAAAGGGGGAAATGCAGTGTCAAATCTATAAGAGATATGCTATATAGGTGCAGAAAAAGTCTGATAGCATACAAAATATTTTATACATGTATCCCTAATGGGATTTATTACCAGACTTGTTAGTATATCTCAATATGGGTAAGTCACCTAATACAACACAGTATATTAATGCAATCAATAATAAAACCCAGATGGTGACCTCATTAGACACAGAAAAGGGTTTTGACAAAGGCAACATATCTTGTTGATAAAATCTTTTAAAAATCTTAGATGAGAAGGGAAAGTCTTTGGGAATAATAATTGGACTTACAGATGAGTGTATACATATAATGTGCTATATTCACAGGATAGAATGGTTTTCAACAATTAAAACCAATAAAGTGCACATTTATGTTACAATAGGATTGAACCTTAAAATCCTTATGATAAGGGAAAACGATAGAAGGAGGCAAGATGGCTGCCTGGAACCAGCTTTCCACAGAGGCTCCCATCTCGAAGGAGAGTTAAAGGACAGTAGTTCTGCAAGTAAGCTGATGGTTTGGAGCTGTACCAAGAGAGAAGGTTGAAGAGCACACATCTCCCCTGCTGAGGAAATCTGTGACTCCAAGGAAATAAATAATAGATACAAAATCCATTATCACATGGTTGGAAGTCACCTGCCCTATGAGAACAAATCACAGTATACTTTCTACAAACAATCAAGCATAGTTCAGATCTTTTCCTATTTAATCTCATGAAAGAGATCATCTACAAATCAGAAATACTTCCCCAGAGAGGACACACAAGTCCTCTCACCAAACATAAAACTGAACACAGATTCTAAATGTAATTCTGAACTCTCTGCAATGCCCTCCTTTCTGACCCATGGTCTGGAAGCCTGTCCCCCATGGAGTCCAGTCTCTTGGGCATTTGTTTGTGAGGTGTGAATGGGGCTTGGGCTGTTCCATGTCTGTGCTGATTCTGTGGCATAGGTGTGGAGTGGAGACTGTGGAGTGAGGGAGCCATATGGGAGAGGCATAAGCGATTACCTGTGGCATAGTGCAGCAGCAGCAATGGTGGGAACAATAGGGCTCACATCCCTGGAGTTATTATGGCGAGAAACGCCCCCCCCCCCAGGAAACAGAGGGAGATGGGCCTCTATTCTGGTGGCAGCCACTGTCAGAACAGATCTGGGATGGAAATGCAGACCTCATGAGCAAAGGGTATGCTTGAGGTGGTACCTGCCCAGGCGGGGTGCAGCAGGGATGGAGAATAGCATCACATTGCACAGAGGCAGCATGCTCCCAAGTAAGACCTGAGTAAAATTGCTGCCTTTGTGAGCCCAAGTTGCAACTGGCTCTCAGTGGAGCATAGTGGGGACAAAAGCAGGTGTGGCAGCAGAACCAGACCAGGGAGGGGCAGAAACTGAGAGCCATTTGTGAGCTCTAACTGTAGCCACCCCAACACAGGGTGAAGTGAAGCGTGAGACACCAGCCCTGTGAGAATTGGTGCAGCGGCAATGGTACTGGGCAGGCCCGAGTAGCAGTTTCTGTGAACTCAAACAGCGCCTGGACCACAGGGGAATATCACTGGGACATAAATGCAAATTCTGCAAGAATATAAGTGGCAGCAACATCAATCTGTGGCAGGACTGGTGGATACTCCCCAGATTCTATTCAGCACCCAAAGTTGTCAGGCTTCAGCCCCCCTGCCTGCTGGTGACAGAGTACAGTAGCCTGGCCAAGGAGACATAGATCTCCCCGTGATTCAGGCAGTGACAAAAATCTACAACATCTGCTCATTGGAGGGAAATGGGTCACAGCTCAGCAGCGTTACCAGTGACTAGGTGTGACAGAGGTCCAAGGTGGGGAAGGAAGCATTGACCTTCCCAGAATAATTCATTTGCTGGTTGGGCCCTTCTGACTCCATGGAGCACCAGAAAAATTCATACTTCTTTCAGTAAATGTCTGCATCTATTTGCTGTTGACTTTTAAACTCTCCAACTTGAGACTGTGTGCTGACTGTGACAATTGATTTGGAACTCTTGACCTTGGCAAATCAACTGAGGACTATCCAAGGTTGTGCCCTGGTTGTGTTGTTGTGGGAAGGTTTGATTTTCCTTTTCTAGTTGTTGCTCATGGGGGGTGGGGTATATTATTTGCTGCTATTTCTCCACAGCTGAGACTTCAAGCAAGAGTTACTGATTCACTAGGATTGGACAGAGACCAGATGAAAACAAAACAGAGCCAATTAGCTCCATGACACCAAGCAGGTCCCCAGTGTCTCAACCCATTGTACTGTACAGATCCTTTGCAAAGCTTTAGGGGAAAAGCTACAGTTGCCAGTCCCAGCCCTTGGGCAAAGGGCTTAATCACTACTCCAGGAAACCCCAACCCAATTTCACCTTATCTGTTCATCTAGCTAAAAGGTGAAAAATAAACATTGGGTGGAATCAGTGGAAAAACTCCAGCAACATGAATCATGAGAGTAGTTCAACTCCCACAAGGAACACAAAGGCAGACAGGCTAGAGCATCCAATTCATAAATAAATGGCTGAGATCTCAGAAATAAACTCAGAATTTGGATCGAAAATAAGATTAACAGATTGGAAGTAAAGTTGGAATTAGAAATTCAAGGAGCATTTTAAAAGTTGTGTCAACAATTCCACAAATTCAAAGACAAAATCACCAAAGATTTTGACACATTGAGGCAAGAAATTGCACCCCTCAAACAGCAGAGAAATACAGTAGAATCCCTCAGTAACAGAATTGAGCAGGCAGAAGAAAGGATGTCTAACATTGAAGATAAAGCTTTTGAATGTTCCCAAACACTCAAAAAGGAAGAGAAGTGGAGAGCAAAAGTGGATCATTCTTTCAGAGAGCTCTGGGACAATTTGAAGAAAAGTAGTATTCGAATTATGGAAATCCTGAAGCCACCAAGGTTGCTTCAAAAGGCCTGGATGTGCTACTTCATGAGATAATTGAGGAGAACTTCCCAAACATGGCAAGAGATTCAGAAATCCAGATAGCAGTTTCAGAATCCCAGCAGGACTCAACCAATATAAAGCATCTCCCAGACATGTTATAATTGACCTTGCCAAAGTTAATATGAAGGAGAAAATTCTGCAGGCAGCCAGATTTAAGAAAAGCATAACCTAGAAGGGGAAGAATATTAGAATGACTCCATATCTCTCTGGTGAATATTTTCAATCTAGAAAAGGGTGGTCATTGACATTTAACCTCCTAAAACAAAAATAACTTTCAACCCAGGATCCCGCATCCAGCTAAACTGAGTTTCAGTCATGATGGAGAAATTAAATACTCCAATGGCATTCTCATGTTGAACAAATTTGCCATAACTAAACCAGCTCTCCAGGATATTCTCAGACCTATCCTCCATAGTGACCAGCACAATCATCTACTACCAAAGTAAACTCTCTCAGAAACTTTTGATCAAATTCCAACTTGATTTGAAATCAAATCAAGTTGGAATTTGATCAAAAGTCAAATTGATTGACTTTCCACTGGACTTTCAAAAAAATCAAAACCCAAAATACTACCATACTTATAAATATTTTCAACTAATATGAATGACTTACATTGTCCTCTGAAGAGGCACAGGTTATCTGACTGAATAAAAAACTCAGGCCAGATATCTGCTGTGTACAAGAATCTCATTTTGCCCTAAATGGCAAATTCAAGGTGAATGGACCGTCATGTATAATTCAGGCAAATGGCAATAAGAAGAAAGCAGATGTTGCAATTTTGTTTGCAGATATAAGAGCCTTTAATCCAATGAAAGTATGGAAAGATAAGAGTGGGCACTTCATATTTATAAAGCGTAACACTCAACAGGATGAGATTTCATTTATTAAAATTTATGCTGCCAATCAGAATGTGCCTCAATTTGTAAGACAGACTCTAATAGACATGAGCTACTTGATTTCCTCCAGCACCATAAGAGTTGAAGATTTTAACACCCCTTTGGCAGTGTTGAATAGATCTTCCTATAAGAAACTAAGCAAAGGATGGAGCCAGTGGCTCAGTGGATAGGGTGCTGGCCCCATATACCAAGGGTGGCATGTTCAAACTTGGCTCCTGCCAAATTGCAACAACAATGAAAAAAATAGCCAGGCATTGTGTCAGGCATCTGTAGTCCCAGCTACTTCGGAGGCTGAAACATGAGAATCACCTAAGCTCAAGAGTTGGAGGTTGTTGTGAGTTGTGTGATGCCACAGCACTCTACCAAGGATGATAAAATGAGACTCTGCCTTTACGAAAAAAAAGGAAAGAAAAAAGAAAAGAAAAGAAATGAAATGAAAAAATATACTAAGCAAACGGATAGGTATATAATGGACATTTTTTAAACTGATAGAGGCCAATGACAGCAAACCCACTGCCAATGTCATAAAAATGTAGTTAAATTGAAATCATTTCCACACAGATCAGGAACAAGGCAAGGATGCCCATTGTTTCCATGGCTTTTTAACATTGTAATGGAAATCTTAGCCAGCTCAGTCAGGCAAGGAAAAGCGATCAAGGGTAGACATATAGGGTCAGAGGAGATCAAACTTGCACACTTCACAGACGATATGATTGTATATCTGGAATACCCAAGGGATTCAACTACAAAACTCTTAGGAGTGATGAAGGGATACAGCAGGGTCTCAGGTTACAAAATCAATACTCACAAATCCATGTACTTTATATACACTGACAATAGTCAAGCTGAAGAAAAGTCAAGGGCTCTATTCATTTCACTATAGTGCTAAAGAAGATGAAATATTTGGGAGTTTACCTAATAAAGGATGTGAAATATCGCTACAAAGAGAACTATGAAACTAAGAAAAGAAATAGCTGAAGACACTAAGAAATTGAAAAAAATACCATGCTCATGGCTGGAAAGAATCAACATTGTTAAAATGTCCATACTACCTAAAGCAATCTACAATTTTAATGCAATCTTCATTAATGCACCACTGTCATACTTTAAAGAACAAAAAAAATAATACTTTGTTTTATATGGAATCTGAAAAAAACTTGAATAGCCAAGACATTACTAAGAAATAAAAACTAATCAGCATGAATTGTGCTACCAGACCTCAGACTATACTATAAATCGATAGTGATCAAAACAGCTTGGTAATGGCACAAAAACAGAGATGTAAATGTGTGGAACAGAATAGATTACCAAAGAGATAAACCCAGCTACTTACCATAATTTGACCTTTGATAAGCAAATTAAAAACATTCAGTGGGGAAAACACTTCTCCTTTAATGAATGGTGTTGGGTGAACCGGCTGGTGACGTGTGAAAGATGAAAACTGGACTCATACTTTCACTAGTAACTAAGATAGACTCTCACTGGATTAAAGATTTAAACATAAAATGTAAACTATACAAATACTAGAAGAAAGTGTGGGAATACACTTAAAAAATTTGGCCTGGGTGAACATTTTATGAGAAAGACCACCTGGGCAATTGAAGCAACACCAACAATACATTACTGGCTTCTGCACAGCAAGAACACAGTAAGTAAAGCAAGAAGGGATCCCTCAGAATGGGAGAAGATACATGCAGATTATGTCTCTGATAAAGGATTAATAACCAGAATCCACAGAGAACTCAAATGTATTAGCAACAAAAGAACAAGTGATCCCATCTCAGTGTGGACAAGGGAGTTGAAGAGAAACTTCTCTGAAGAAGACAGGTGAACAGCCTACAGACACATGGAAAAATGCTCTTCATCCTTAATCTTCAGATAATTGCAAATCAAAACCACTTTGAGATACCATCTAACTCCAGTAAGATAAGTCCACATCACAAATCCCTAAACCATAGATGTTGATAAGGATGTGCAAAAAATGGAACACATTTGCACTGTTGATGGGACTGAAAACTAATGTGTTCCTTTTGGAAGGATGTTTGGAGATCACTTAGAGATCTACAAATAGATCTGCCATGTGACCCTTCAATTCCTCTATGAGTTATATATCCAGAGGAACAAAAATCACTATATATCAAAGATATTTGCAACAGAATGTTTGTTGCAGCCAATTCATAATTTCTAAGCCATGGAAGAAGCCCAAGTGCCTGTCGATGCATGAATGCATTAATAAATTGTGGTATATGTAACCCAAGGAATATTATGCAGCCTTAAAAAAGATGCAGACTTTACCACTTTCATGATGACATGCATGGAGATGGAACATATTATCTGGAGTAGGTGGAAGTAAAGACAAGTGCCACAATGCTTGACTACCTTTTCTATTTCAGTAGAAACTGGGTGAAAGATAGAGGCTGTGGGTGTCTCACTGTTTCTCAGCCTTGTCTCCAACATGTGAGATCAGGTGATAAGCCCACCTTGGCCTCCCAGATAATCCAAACATCATAGTCAGGCATGACAAAAGTCACTGAATTCTAATTAAGAAATGACCTTATTATGGGCTGTAAGGAATGTCCAATCCTTAGGCCCTGGTGACACATATGGATTATATAGGACTATTTGCATATCCGTGGTGGCAGACATCACCATAATTATGCACACATCCTTTTTTGCTTTTCAGGTTTCATTGGTGATTGTGTATTGAATTTGTGGCCCCACATAATTCTTCTACTTCCTATATGGACAAGAAGCCATAAGTTTGGACACACCTGGCCTGAAGGTCAAGAATGTTGGAACTTTCAAGATAGGTGGATATTTCCCATGATCATCATAAATACTGCAGGCATGGAGTACACTATTCAACATCAGATTTTGAGAGTACCTTCAATGAGACACCTACCATCAAAAACAAGCCTATTCTGGAAAAATAAGTAAAATCTCATGAATAGTAGAATTGAGAATTGTGTCTTTTCAGGTCTGTTAAATCACTGTCTGATCTTTGTGCTCAGGTTATTGTCCTGTAACATCCCAGGGAAGCACTAGGTATAAACCATACTCTTCCAATTAGCCACAAATCCATGATGAGAAAAGGAAAGGAAGGATTGTTGAATCCCTTGGCCAGATATACAATTTTTGGAAGCAGGAATTGAGTGTGGAGAAAATAGCCCCACTCTTTTGTATCAGTTTGAAGCAAAAGAAAACCCCAAATAGCCACTAAACATGCTTAGCAGGAATAAGTTTAAGCTAAAAGATGGTAACCCAGGACAACACCTATTGTGATGTCATCCACAGTGACCATGCAGTGACTTCATCCTGTAATGTCCTGGGATCCAGGCTTCTGGTCAAAGATACTAGGTAGTATTTTCCCCTCACTTCAGCTCATGTCCCTCAAGTGTTTGAACAAGGATACTTTTTAGCCATCCATCCACAGACAGTGAAGTCATCTCCCATTTGTGCATTATTAATTCTATTGACATTTGAGATTCCTGGCAGTAGGCTGACACAACAGTTGAGATTTTTGTACAGCAGTGTGACTCAAGCTGCATCATAGCTGAAAAAAAATGCATGAAGTCACTTAATTAGGATATTCATTTTTTTTTCCTTAAGACAGAGTTTCACTTTGTCACCATCTGTAGTATGGCGTGGCATCACAGCTCACAGCAAGCTCCTACTCCTGGGCTTAGGTGATTCTTTTCCCTCAGGCTCCTAAGAAGCTGTAGCTACAGGCATCCTCCACAGCACCCAGGAATTTATTCTTTCAGGTTAACGGGGTCCAGGTTTGAACGCACCACCATCTTAATATGGGGCCAGTGCCCTACCCACTGAGCCACAGACAATGCCTGTGGAATGCTATTTCAAGGACTGGTTTGACACCTACCTCCAAACATCCATTTGAGAGATGCTTACAAATTTATTATACCTGGATACAACCTCTGTTTGGTCATAGCTACTCAAGTCTAAAGCAAGTCTACTTTGCTTGAACCATCAAGGTAATTCTTGTCTTTTTGGATGATGGAAATGTTTGTTGATTGGTTTCTCGGTTTGTTTGTCCATGGGTGGGTGTATGGGTATTTTTGAGATGAGGTTTCCCTATGTGGCCCAGGCTATTCTTTTGTGGCCTCAGCCTAGATCATACCAACATCAAACTACAGGATTGTGGCAATCCTCCTGCCAGAGACTCCCGTGTACCTGGGAATATAGATGCCTGTCCAAATGCCTAGATAATTTTTTACATTTTAGTATAGACGGGGTCTGACACTTGCTTTGTTCATTCTCAGCACCCACTCATTAAAGTATTCCACTCATTTCAGCCTCCCAGAAGGCTAGGATTATAGGTTTGAGCCAGGAAGTTTTATCATTTTATCTTTCTTTGTTTCCCTCCCTCTGTCCTTCCCTTTGGCCATCCCTCACTTTATCATTCCTTCTTCCAATTTCTCTCTCTCTCTAATTCGCTTGCTCTCTCCATTCTTTTCTTTCCTTCATTCCCTTCTTTCTCCTATCACTCTCCTCTACACCTTAAGGGAAACTTCTCTAGTAACAAACAAACAAACTATACAAGTGATCCCTGAATATGTAGTCTTGAACTCTATATTTGAAATAGTTGAATTGTGGAGTGTGTGAATTATGTCTGAATAGAGTTTTTTTTTTTTTTTTTGCCATGGGTTGTTATTTACAAGGAAAATAGAGAAAAACCTTCACCAAAACATAAACATGGATGAACACCATAGCTCACACCTATAATCTCAGTAAATTCAGATGCAAAGGCAAAAACATCACTGGAAGCTAAGGGATTCCAGACCAGATTGAGCAACATAGTAAGACCCCACTTGTCCAAGAAATAAGTCTATACATCCGCACCAGTGGTGGCATGGGTCTGTACTCTCAGATGCTGAGAAGCATATACTCAATAGGAACACTTGAGGTTACCAGCTTGCTTTTCCTTGAGATATGATAGTACTTATGCATTTTTCTGGGGCAAATGGGGAAACACAGTATCCAGTCTACAAGACATATAATCTATAAATTCAGGAAATGTCCTGTCACATGCAAAATGTTTTATACATCTATCCCAAATTTGATTTATTACCAGGATTGCCAGTCTACCTACATGTGTGATAATCAACATACTACATTATTAGAACCACTACAAAAAGCCACACAGTCACCTCAAGAGACGAAGGGATGGCATTCGACAGAGGCAACATAATTTGTTGATAAAATATTTAAAAATCTTAGATAAAAAGGGTACATCATTTGGGCTCCAGTTCTTGTCCTGTAACATCCCAGGGCAGCACTAGGTATAAACCATACTCTTCCACTTGCTTACAGATCCTCGATGTGAAAAGGAAAGGAAGGGTTTATTGAGTCCCTTGGCTAGATATACAAACAAATTTTTGGTAGAAGGAATTGAGTGTGGAGACAGAACCCCACTGTTTTGCAACAGTTTGAACTGAACAACAAACCCGCACAGCCACTACACATGCTTAGAATGAATAAGGCGAAGCTTAAAGACAGCAATCCACAGCAACACCCATTGTGATGTCATCCATGATGACTATGAGGTCACTTCATTCTTTAATGTCCAGGGGTCCAGGTTTCTGCTGAAAGATTCTAAGTCGCCTTTTCTCCTCACTTCAGCTGGTATCCCTCAAGGGTTTGAACCAGGACATTTCTTAGTCCTCCATACACAGACAGAGAAGTGATCTCCCATTTGTGCCTTACTGATTCTATTGATGATGAAGATTCCTGGCACTAGACTGACACAATAATTGAGATTTTGTACAGCAATTTGACTCAAGCAGAACCACAGCTGACAAAATTGCATGGAGTCACTTAAGTAGAACGCTCTGTATTTTGTTTCTTTCTTCCTTGATACAGAGTTTTGCTTTGTTGCCCTCCATAGACTGCTGTGGCATCAGAGCTCACAGGAACCTCCAACTCCTGGGCTTAGGTGATTCTTTTGCCTCAGCCTCCAGAGTAGCTGCCACTACAGGAGCCCACCTTAACACCTGGCAAGTTTTATTTGCAGTGTTTCTGGGGCTGGGTTTGAACTCACCAACCTTGTTATATGGGGTCAGCACCCTACCCACAGATCCAAAACCACAGCCCATGGGATGCTATTTCAAGGACCTGTTTGACACCTACCCCAAAACATTCCGTTGAGAGAAGCTTACAAATTTACTATGCCTAAATACAACCTCAATTATTTCATAGCTTCACAGTTCTTAACCATGACTACTTTGGTTGAACAATAAAGGTAACTCTGGTATTTTTTTTTTTATTGAATCATAGCTGTGGACATTAGTTCAATCATGGGGTACAGTATGTGGGCTTCATATACAATCTGAGATATTTTCATCTGCCTGTTCGACATAACATTCATGAGATTTTTCTCATTTACTGTGTGAAAACATTTTTGTTCTGCACTCTGGTATTTTTAGATGAGGGAAATATTTGTTAGTTGGTTTATTGGTTTGATGTTGCATGGGTGTGTGTATAGAAATTTTTGAGATACGGTTTCTGTATGAGGCCCAGGTTAGTCTTTAGTGGCCTCAGATAGATCATAGTAACCTCAAACTCCAAGATTCAGGCAATCCTCCTGCCTGAGAATCCAATGTGGCTAGGATTACAGGTGCCTCTCGCAATGCCTAGATAATTTTTCATTTTTTATTAGAGACAGGGTCTGACACTTGCTGTGTCCATTATTAGCACACTTTCCTTCAAGAACTTCACTCATCTCAGCATGCCAGAGAGCTAGGATTATATGTGTGACCCACCAAATGTGGTCATTTTCTCTTTCTCTGCTTCCCTCTGTCCCTTCCTCCCTTCAATGCTCCCTCAATTTATTCTTTCATCCCCCAATTTTCTCTCTCTCATTCACTTGCTGTCTCCATTCTTTTCTTTCCTTCATTTCTTTCATTGGTCTATCACTCTTCTCTAAACCTTAAGGGAAATTTCTCTAGTAACAAACAATCAAAATACACAAGTGATCCCTGAATCTTGAGGGATAGTGTAGTCTTGACCTCTATACTTGAAATGGGTGAATTGTGGAGTGTGTAAATTATACTTGAATAGAGTTGTAATTTTTTTTTTTTTTATCTATGGGCTATTAACAATGAGGAAAATAGAGAAAAACGCCACCAAAACATAAGCACGGATGAGCATCATAGCTGAAACCTATAATCCCAGCAATTTCAGAGGCTGAGGTAAAAAGATCACTGGAAGCTAAGGGTTTTCAGACAAGACTGACTAAAATAGTAAGACCCCACTTGTCTAATAAATAAGTGAAAAACTTCTCCAGCAGTGGTGGCATGGGCCTATACTCTCAGCTGCTTAAAGCAGATACTCAGGAGGCTCCCTTGAGGTTTGCAGCTTGCATTTCATTGAGCTATGATTGTACTAGTGTATTTTTTTCTGGAGAAAAGGGGATACACCATATCCAATCTATAAGAGATATGCAAATAGGTGCATTAAAAGTCTGGGGGTAGGGGGCGGAGCAAGATGGCTGACTGGAAGCAGCTTCTGAAAAAGGCTCCTGTCCAAAAGGGAAGATAACCTCCAGAAACTGTGCAATTAAGCTGAATACTGAGAGCCCAGCTGAGAGAGAGAAGTGATTTCTGCAGATAACCTCCGCTGAGACTGGCTGCAACCACAAGAAAGCACGGTTCAGGTATAAAATTTATCTGAAAGGAAGAGTGCCCATCTCCTCCCCCAAGAAAGCTTTGAGTTTCTGGCTTTTCTGTTTCCTTTCTTTTTATTCTCCTCTTTTGCTCCTGCGAGTTTTCTACAGACAAGCGGTGAACCGTGGACCTCTTGTCTCAACCCATGGAAGAGTGCTGTGGGAAATGAGGTGTGCTTCCTCTGAGCACCCTGGTGTGACTCTGAAAACTCTATTGCTAGGCAGAAAAACTGAACTAAAGTTTTCCCCACCATTCTGAACTTGCTGTATGCCCTTCCCCCCTTACCTGACGAACCAGAAGCCTAACCTTCAATGAGACTGAGGGAGGAGGTCCCTGAGCAGAGCCCCCAACTCTGCCTGCTGGACAAGCGCCCCACCTGGAAAAGGCTACGGGTGGGGCGCAGTGAGGCTCCCTCCCCTCTGGCCAGGGAAGCGGCAGTCAAGTGCCTGGCCCTGTGCTCCAAGCTTGCCGGGCTTCCACAGGTCTACCACCTATTGGAAACCCTGACAGTGACCGCCAGGCCTCCGCAGGTCTACCCCCAATCAGGAACTCCTACACTGGTGACTGCGCGGGCCTCTGCCTAGCACCCACAGGACCCCAGCAGGCCGGCCCCTGGCCAATAAATCCTCTGGCGACTGTGCAGCTCTGCGCCAGAGCTTGCAGGGCTTCCACAGGCCTGCCCTCTGCCAGTAACTCTGCCTGCAACAGCCAGGCCTCTGCAGAAATGCTCCCGGCAACTGTCTGGCCCTACACACGTGCTTGCAGGACTTTCGCAGGTCTGCCGTCTGCTAGAGACTCTGCTGGCAACTGCCAGGCCTCTGTAGGTCTGTCCCCAGCAAGGAACTCCCTTGGTGACGACTCAGGCCTCTGCCTGGCACCCGCAGGACCCCTGCAGGTCCGCCCCTAGTGAGTAAATACCCTGGCGACAGTGTGGCTCCCCGCCTGAGTTTGCAGGGCTTCCACAGGCCTGCCTTCTGCCAGGAACACTGCCTGCAACCGCCAGGCCTCTGCAGGGCAGCCCATGGCCAGAAATACTCCTGGCAACTGCCTGGCCCTACGCCAGTGCTTGCCGGACTTCCGCAGGTCCTCCATCTGCTAGAGACTCTGACGGCAACTGCCAGGCCTCTGCAGATCTGCCCCCAGCCAGGAACTCCACTGGGTGACCACGTAGGCCTCTTCCTGACACCTGCAGGACACCTGCAGGTCAGCCCCTGGTGAGTAAATCCCCTGGTGACATTGCGGCTCCGCACCTGAGCTTGCAGAGCTTCCATAGGCCTACCTTCTGCTAGGAACTCTGCCTGCAACAGGCAGGCCTCTGCAGGGTGGCCCACAGCCAGAAACGTTCCCGGCAACTACCTGGCCCTACACACGGACTTGCGGTGCTTCCGCAGGTCTGCTGTCTGCTAGAGACTCAGCCAGCAATTGCCAGGCCTCTGCAGATCTGCCCCCAGCCAGGAACCCCCCCGGCGACCATGCAGGCCTCTTCCTGGCACCTGCAGGACCCCTGCAGGTCAGCCCCTGGTGAGTAAATCCCCTGGAGATAGTGTGGCTCCATGCCTGATTTTGCAGGGCTTCCACAGGCCTGCTTCTGCCAGGAAATCTATCTGCAACAGCCAGGCCTCTGCAGGGCGCCCACGGCCAGAAAAACTCCCGGCAACTGCCTGGTCCTACACCCGTGCTGGCCGGGCTTCTGCTGGTCCGCTGTCTGCTAGAGATGCTGCCGGTGACCACCAAGATTCTGCAGGTCTGCCCCCAGCCAGGAACTTCCCCAGCAACCACACAGGCCTCTGCCTGGCACCTGCAGGGCCCTTGCAGGCCCACCCTGGTGAATAAATCCCCTGGTGACTGTGTGGCCCCATGCCCGAGCTTGCAGGGCTTCCACAGGCCTACCTTAAACCAGTAACTTCGACTGTAACCGCCAGGCCTCTGCAGGCCCACCCCGGGCAAGGAACTCCCCCGGCGACCACCTAGCACTTCGCCCTGTGCTTGCCGTACTTCTGCAGACCCGCTGTCTGCTACAGACTGTGCCGGCAACTGCCAGGCCCCTGCAGGTCTGCCCCTGGCCAGGAACTCCCCCGGCGATTGTGTGGGCCTCTGCCTGGCACCTGCAGATCCCCCGCAGGTCTGCCCTTGGTCAGGGACAATACCGGCGACTGCGCGGGCCTCCACCTGGCACCCACAGGGCCTCTGAAAGCCAGCCTTCTGCCAGGGACTTTGCTGGCAACATCCAGGCCTCTGCAGGCCTGCCCCTAGCCAGGAACTCCCCCAGTGATGGCCTGGCCCGGAATCCCACACTTGCCAGGGTTGTGTAGGTCTGCTTTCTGCCAGGGACTCCGCCAGTGACCGCCAGGTCCCCAGCCAGGGTCACTCCCGGCAACTGTGCGGTCCTCCGCCTGGCACCCACGGGGTCTCCGCAGGCCAGCCTTTTTCCAGGGACCCCACTGGCAACTGCCAGGCCACTCTGCAGACCCACCGCCGACCAAAATCTTCGGGGACATTCACACGGTCCTTAGCCCACCACTTGAAGGGACAGATGCAATGGTGAAAACAAACATGGGGAAGAATCAATGGAAAAACTCTGGGAATACGAATAATCAGAGTAGATCAACCCCTCCAAGTAACAACAAGGAGGACACAGCACAAGATCTCCTGCGTAGGCAAAAGGCTGAGATGTCTGAAATCGAATTCAGAATCTGGATTGCAAATACGATCACCGGAATGGAAGAAAAGATGGAATTAGAATTTCAAGCAGTAATTCAAAAGATGACCCAAAAGATGTCTCAAGAATTCAACAAATTCAAAGAAAAAATGACCAAAGATTTTTACACATTGAGAAAAGAAGTTGCAGCCCTCAAAGATCTGAGAAATTCAGTAGAATCCCTTAGGAACAGAATGGAGCAAGCAGAAGAAAGGATTTCGGACATGGAAGACAAAGCTTTTGAACACTCTCAAACCTCCAAAGAGCAAGAGAAATGGAAGGGAAAAACAGATCCCTCTCTCAGAGAGCTCTTGGATAACTAGAAGAAAACCAATATTCACCTCATAGGGATCCCTGAAAGCGATGAAGCAGCCTCACAACTCACAGAATCACTTATTCATGAGATTATGAAAGAGAACTTTCCAGACATGACAAGAGATTCTGAAATTCAAATAGCAGACAGTTTCAGAACCCCAGCACAACTCAACACGAACAAGATATCCCCCAGGCACATCATAATTCAGTTCACTAAAATAAATACAAAGGAGAAAATTTTGAAAGCAACCAGATGCAAACAATAGATAATCTACAAGGGGAAGAATATTAGAATAACTGTAGATCTCTCTGATCAAACTTTTCAAGCGAGATGAGAATGGTCATTGGCTTTTAATCTCCTAAAACAAAATAACTTTCAACCCAGGATCTTGTATCCAGCTAAACTGAACTTCATTTATGATGAAGAAATTAAATATTTTAATGACATCCACATGTTGAAGAAATTTGCCATAACTAAACCAGCTCTCCAGGATATTCTCAAACCTATTCTCCATAATGACCAGCATAATCCTCCAACGCAAAAATAAACTCATCCAGAAACTTTTTTTCAAAGTCCAAATCACACAGGGACAAAAGGATTAAAAATATCCACTAGATTTTCTCAAGATTTATCATTGGTTACAATTAATATTAATGGTTTAATCTGTCCTCTAAAGAGGCATAGGTTGGCTGACTGGATACAAAACTCAGGCCAGATATCTGCTGCATACAAGAATCTCATCTTACCTTAAAAGAAAACTTTAGACTCAAGGTGAAGGGATGGTTATCTATATTCCAGGGAAATGGAAAACAGAAAAAAGCAGGTGTTGCAATCTTATTTCCAGATACGATAGGCTTTAAACCAACCAAAGTAAGGAAGGATAAAGATGGACATTTCATATTTATTAAAGGTAATACTCAATATGATGAGATTTCAATTATTAATATTTATGCAACCAACCAGAATGCACCTCAATTTATAAAAAAACTCTAATAGACATGAGGAACTTGATTTCCTCCAGCTCCATAGTAGTTGGAGATTTTAATACTCCTTTAGCAGTGTTGGATAGATTCACTAAGAAGAAGCTAAGTAAAGGAAATTTTAGATTTAAACTTAACCATTCAACATCTGGATTTAACAGACATCTACAGAACATTTCATCCTAATAAAATTGAATACACATTTTTCTCATCAGCCCATGGAAAATGCTCCAAATTTGACCACATCTTTGGTCACAAGTCCTACCTCAGCAAATTTAAAAGAATAGAAATTATTCCTTGCATCTGCTCCGATCACCATGGAATAAAAGTTGAACTCAACAATAACAGGAATCTGCAAACTCATACAATAACATGGAAGCTAAATAAGCTTATGCTGAAGGATAGATGGGTCATAGATGAGTTTAATAAGGAAATTACCAGATTTTTAGAACAAAATGACAATGAAGACACAAATTATCAGAACCTCTGGGATAAAGCAAAGGTGGTCCTAAGAGGGAAATTTATAGCACTGCAAGCCTTCCTCAAGAAAACAGAAAGAGAGGAGGTTAACAAATTTAATGGGACATCTCCAGCAACTGGAGAAGGAAGAAATGTCCAACCCTAAACACAGCAGAAGAAAAGAAATAACCAAAATTAGAGCAGAATTCAATGAAATTGAAAAGAACGAATTACAAAACATATCAATAAATCTAAAAGTTGGTTTTTTGAAAAGGTCAATAAGATAGATAAACCTTTGGCTAACTCAACTGGGGGGAAAAAAAAGCGTAAAATCTCTAATTTCTTCAATCAGAGATGGTAAATATGAAATACCCCTCAGAAATCCAAAAAATCCTCAATGAATACTACAAGAAACTTTACCACCAGAAATATGAAAATCTTAAGGAAATTGACCAATACTTGGAAGCACGTCACCTTCTAAGACTTAGTCAGAACCAAGTGGAAATGTTAAACAGGCCTATATCAAGTTCTGAAATAGCATCAACAATACAAAATCTCCCTAAAAAGAAAAGCCCAGGACCAGATGGCTTCATGTCAGAATTCTACCAAACCTTTAAAGAGGAACTAGTACCTATATTATGAAACCTCTTCTAAAACATAGAAAAAGTAGGAATACTATCCAAGACATTCTATGAAGCAAACATCACCTTGATCTCTAAACCAGGGAAAGCCCCAACAAGAAATGAAAGTTATAGAACAATATCACTAATGAATATTGATGCAAAAATATTCAACAAGATCCTAGCAAACAGAATCCAGCAACACATCAAACAAATTATACACAATGACCAGGTGGGCTTTATCCCAGGATCTCAAGGCTGGTTCAATACATGTAAATCTACAAAATGTAATTCAGCACATAAACAAATTAAAAAATAAAGACTATATGATTCTCTCAATTGATGCACAAAAATCTTTTGACAATATCCTGCAACCCTTCATGATTAGAACACTTAAAAAAATTGGTATAGAAGGGGCATTTCTTAAACTAATAGAGGCCATCTACAGCAAACCCACAGCCAATATTGTATTGAATAGAGTTAAATTGAAGTCATTTCCACTTAGATCGGAACCAGGCAAGGTTGCCCGTTATCTCCTCTGCTCTTCAACATTGTAATTGAAGTTTTAGCCATTGCAATTAGGGAAGAAAAGGCAATCAAATGTATTCACATAGGTCAGAAGAGATTAAACTTTCACTCTTCACAGATGATATGATTGTATATGTGAAAAACACCAGGGATTCTACTACAAAAGTTTTAGAAGTGATGAAGGAATATACAAATGTCTCAGGCTACAAAATCAACACCTATAAATCTGTAGCCTTTATAGATACCAACAATAGCTAAGCTGAAAAAATAGTCCAGGACTCTATTCCTTTCACAGTAGTGCCAAAGTAGATGAAATATTTGGGAGTTTACCTAACAAAGGATGTGAAAGATCTGTATAAAGAGAACTATGAAACTTAAAGAAAAGAAATATCTGAAAATGTTAACAAATGGAAAAACATACCATGGTCATGGCTGGGAAGAATCAATATTGTTAAAATGTCTATACTACCCAAAGCAATATATAATTTTAATGCAATTCCTATTAAAGCTTCATTCTCATATTTTAAAGATCTTGAAAAAGTAATACTTCCTTTTATGTGAAAGCAGAATAAACCTGAAATAGCCAAGAAATTATTCAGAAATAAAGACAAAGCAGGAGGAATCACGCTACCAGACCTGAGACTACCATAAATCAATAGTAATCAAAACAGCATGGTACTGGCACAAAAACAGAGACGTAGATTTTTGGAAGAGAATAGAGAACCAAGAGATGAATCCAGCTACTTACCATTATTTGATTTTTGACAAGCCTACTAAAAACTTTCAGTGGGGAAAAGACTCTGTATTTAACAAATGGTGCTGGGTGAACTCCCTAGCAACTTGTGAGAGGTTGAAACTGAACCCACACCTCTCACCATTAACTAAGATTGACTCTCACTGGATTAAAGACTTAAACTTAAGATATGAAACTATAAAAATTCTAGAAGAAAGTGCAGGGAAAGCTCTTGAAGGAATCGGCTTGGGTGAATATT